>PVKE010004055.1:0-67343 GCA_004027555.1 Craseonycteris thonglongyai
AACAATGGTGAAGTATAGAATACATTTAATTACAATGCTGATTTCTAGGAATTACTCACCTTCTAATTGGAAGTGTGTGGTCTTTGACCAATATCTTCCCATTTCCGCCCACTTGCTAGCCACTGGCAACTACTGTTTGAACAAGTTTGGGTTTTTTAGATTCTCTATATAATTAAAATCATACAGTGTTTGTCTTCCTTTGTCTGATTTATTCCACTTAGTATAATTCCCTCAAGGTCCATCCACTCTGTCACAAGTGACAAGATTTTCTTCTTTCTCATAGCTGAATGACATTCCAGTGCATGTAAATACACCGCATCTTTATTCATTCTTTGATGAGTACTCAGGCAGTTTTAATATCTTGACTATTGTGAACAAGGCTGCAGTAAATATGGGAGTACAAATACTTCTTCAACATCCTGTTCTTGTTGCCTTTGGATAATTACCCAGAAGCGCGATCACTGACTTACATGGTGGTTCTGTTTTGCATTTCTCGAGGCGCCTCCACACTGGTTTCCATACCGGGTGCACCGATTTACACTCCCACCAAGTGTGCACAAGCCTCCCTTTTCTCAAATGCTACGACTCGTCCTCCCGATGACAGCCTTCCTCAGACTCCAGGTCTTTAGTGACGACTCCAGTTTCTGCTGGATGCGTAGGGAAGAGTGCACCCGATCGAGGGAGCGTTCAGAGCAGAAGCGCTGGCCCTGCCCGCTGGCTGCGCGAATGGCCATGCAGGGGCAGTGCCAGCTGAACCGGGTGACGCAGGCCGTTCAGGAGGTCGCCAGCTTGAGGAGACGGAGGACTCATTCTAGGTAGGAGAACAGCTTGTTCAAAAGCACAGGATAGTCCTAAATGATGTTTCTCTTTATTTTGGCTAAAGCCACACAAAGCCTGTTTCACTGAAGCCAGAGACAATGCGCCTTGGCGATCGACCTAACGCGTTTCCCCCTGGCCAACTCGCTTTGTTCGCAAACCATCGTTTCTCAGCTTTTCTTTATTGTGGTTTTTCCAAAGAACCACATACATAATGCTCGACATGAATCCTCTCTGGCTGCCACTGCCGCTGCTCCTGGCCACGTTCTAACTGTGCAGCCAACTTCAGTGGAGGCGAGAACGAGAAAGACAAATTGCCCCGAATGCAACACGGGGCCCTCTCTGCAGCAGCGGCATGTAGGGGGACTGGGAACATTATCACCTTCTCTCTCATGGGCACGGTCTTCACCCACGGCAGCGACAAAGAGAGAGAAGTGCTTGGCTTTTCCAGGGCGACATTAGGAGCGGGGGCCATTGTGTAACACCTGTTGTTACAGTCAGTGTCTTCAGGCACGACTGGAATCTTCCTTCCTTAGTACATTCACTTTCTGGGTGGTATTTCATAGGTATTACTCTCTGTGATGCAAGCAGGGACAAGCATAGTCGCCGTTTTGTAAGAAGGGAAACTGAGTAAGGGAAATGCTTACTGAATGGATGGATAGAAAGATGAGAGTCATGTGAGCATACGTTTCTGAGCGTGCATGGTGCATTCGTCATTATGTCAGGGGTATGATACGTGGATACAAATAAAATACATGAAATTCCCTGCTTCTGTTCACATTCTTCAGTGTCCCTGAGGTCCTTACCTCCAACTCGCTGTCCACTAATCCAGCTTATCTGGATGTATCTTTAGGGCCCAACCCGATGTCACCTCCTCTCTGTGGCTTAGCTTGACGACCTGTACTTCTCTCTGCAAACACAGTGATCACTCTACAGTACTGGTTTTTAAAGAATTCTGTTCCACATTCTCTTCTACTTATTACCTTCTTCGGCCAACTGCAGCAGATTGAGGTCATCTTTATGTCCTTAATAGCCGATAAAACGAAACAAACAGAGAGTGAAATGCAGCCGTGGCCCTGACCTGGGATGGACCCATGATCTGAAGGAGATCTACTTGTGCAACTTTATCATAACGTGTCAAGTGCTATGCTAATGTTTCTACATCTTCTGCTTGGTCATAAAACTGGTAGTAAACTTGGCAAATCTGATTTCCAGGTCTCTGCCTGTTCTTTCCCAACAGGATGGTCCACCAGAAAATTCCCCTTTCCAGATAAGAAAAAAACTCATAATCTAATTTTGGAAATAGTGAATACTCTATTCTTTCTCTTGGATGTCTGTGATGCCAATTATTATAACATTAAAGAACTCACTCCTCAACCCCCCGCTCCCCAATCCTAAAACCTAGGGGTTCTCAAACCCATTGGTTCATAAAACTCATTATATTACTAGTTGAAAACCCATCAGCATTGCACGTGATTAGTAAATTGAACATGCTTTGGGAGATTCTGCCTTTCAAGTTAGTATTCATATTGTGAATGGCGTGTATAGCGTTCTATGAAAGCGCTTGCTGAGTAGATGTTTACTTTAAACCTGCATTGTGTAAGCTAGTCTGGAGGGTCCAGGGCAGCTGGTGTTTCTGAAGTGCAGAGATGAGAGGTAGGAATAATGCCTGAGGGTTGCTTAGCAAGGATTTCCCCGCAGATGGGACTAAAGAGCAAAGAGACCCTGGGGAAGGTCCTCGGTTTATAAAATCTGATGATTACACTGTGTGTGTGACTTCTTTAACAAAAAGAACTCAAAAGTAAATATTTAATTTAGAATGATAAACTACATGATGAAAAATGACAAGATTTAAAAAACTGAGAAAGATGATAAACGTTACAAAAATGCATACAGTAATGTAATATTTTTAAATTAACTTCTTGACATACTTCTATGATACCTTTTATTCTGAGGTGTTATTGTTCTCTTTGAATGCCTTTTCACAGGACCATTTTGTACTATCATTTCCTATAGGGAGATTGGAGAGTTATTGCAATCTTTTCTCCACACTGGTTGATCAAATATTGTATACTTTTTTGTATTATTAGTAGTTTGAACAAGTTTATCTCAGTAAAGTCAAATGATTCTTTCAGGATTGTTTCAACTTTGGGCAAACCTCTGTAAAAATACAAATGCTTTTCCTGGCTGACCAAAATATGGCCCCGGATGGGCAATGGAAACTTCTCGAAGCCTTTTATACCCCTGGACAGTGAGCAGTAACAATGCTACAGGGACGTGATTGTGAACTATGTAAAGATATCCCACCAAAACTAAATGTGTCCCCACTTGACCTGACAACAGATCCCAGCTATGTTGACTGCCACTTCACTCTTACCTAAGGGACTTAGGATGGAAGGGAGGCAAGAGGGGAGAGGTATTGGCGTCTTCACCTACTGCAGTTAAGATATCTTACTTTATAAATAATAGAACCAATATACAGCCTAGTGAACCAACTACTGAGTTCACTCTCAGAGCTTTGGAAGTCTTCAATGAATTGATTCAGCTTCCTTCACTTCACTTCATAGGGGTGTGTGGGAGGGGTGTGCTGGTAGTGGAAAGTAGGAAGTATGTATTGTGTAGCAGAAAACCTTGTAGGGAATGCTACGTAAAAACCTATTAAGATGTCACGCACAGGTCCAATATAGAGTCTGTTAGTGGCTGTCCCCTTGAAAACGAGCTGCCTAGCCACAGTCCTGTGGGCTCCTCAAGGTCCCGTCTCCTCGCCGGCTCATTGCTGTCCAGATACTCACCACCTCCATCGCGCTAGGCCCCATGCAGTGCCCATGACCAGAGGGCTGCTCGTGCACTAGAAGCCAGTCCCGCTGCAGAGCCTGTGTCTGTCTCTCCTTTCTTCTCCTGCAAGTCTTTGTTGCCATCTGGGCTGGTAATTGCACCACGCTGTTTCTGAACCGAGTGTCGGTAGAGCTGTTAAGCTTTTATTAACTGCTACTCATCGGGAAGAGAGGGAAAGAAGCAAGTTGGTCTGGACACTGCAAGATATGAGGGCCATCAAATTGTCTCTCTCCAGAATAAAACTAGTAATGTCGTTCCATAAAACCAGAAAGAGAAAGAACACGGGAATGTGAGAGGAAAAAGAGATGCCACAGAGAGAGAAAGAATAAGCAAACGTATAGATGTGACTTTACTTGAAAAAGACAGCAAAGCCATATTGTGATGTTGACTACACAGTACAATCATGTTGTAGGAATGTAGTGAGAAATAAAAGACACATTTAATAATATCTGTTGGCAGTTGTACAAATCTACCTTTTTTTTTTTTCTTCAAGTTTACTGAGGTTTTCTTCTTGGAGCTGAGGAATAAATAAGGTATATACTTTGTTTTCTTTTTTCCTCACTCAGATTGATGGACTTCGTAATTTGATTCAGATATGATGGAATGCCTCTTTAGTTATATATACTACTGTTATTTTTCCAGGGCATATCTTCGTCCTCATAATTGGGCCAGTTTTATCAGTGGTTAGCTTCTGCTATTTATTTATTCAGTAGCATGTCTCATGGTATATCCGAAGGTGGGATCATTCACTTGAGAATGGTAAACCCACGTCATTAGAGTTAGTGAGGGGCATTCTCTTTCTAACTAGACTCCGTCTTCAAGAAGAAACTAAGTAACTTAGCTTCTGGTTAAGGAACCTGGAAAAGCAGAACCACATGCTCATGTAACTTTTGTTCATACTCATTATTCACAATGCCAGACCCTGTCTATTTAATGATTGTTGTCCTAAGTAGTAGCTCCTACCACATTCCTGTGCATTCTTTCTCATCGTCAGACTCTCAGAAAAGGCTTAATGACAGTTCATGGTGTTTACCTTTTCCAAAAAGAGTCTAAGTCTGTCCTTAGCAATTGGACTTTCAAGTTAAATTGGTCTGAAATAGATTCAAGCATCATAAAAATGTTAGACCTTTCACAGGATTCTCCTCTGCTAAGTAGGTGGCAATACGCCCATTCACCAGGGCAGCTCCAAGTGTAGGAGACTGAAACGACGTGCTGGGGGTCATCCACCACATCAGAGCTGGGCGTAAAACCCAGGTGTCTCCATCTCTGTTGCACTCCTCTAACAACCAGGTGCAGTGCTCCAATAGTGCAAACCACAGGCCCTACCTTGGGGGTGGGATGCACGTGGATGCCACTTGTCACTTAAATGTATGAATCATGCCTTCCCTTTGGGTGGCTCGGACGCCTTCAGCCTGTCAAGTTAGGCCGCTTTGCCTTTATTATTGAAATGAAAAGAACACTTGGGCCATTGATCTCAATGGCAGTTGGCACAGTAAGAACTGCCAGCGTGTGGTGTCATAATAGAATGGTCCTGCCGGGTCCACAGAGCAGCCAGTGTGTCAACACACAGGAGGGTAGTCCTCCCAAATTGCTGTCTCTTTGCTGGCTCCCCTTCTCTGTCCCCCAGTAGTTCCTGCCCATTAGCCAGTGACAAAGATATTTTGAAGTCCCACTGATTTCCCTGTAAAATGTCATACAATTTTGGGCTGGGTTTAGCATTTCAATCCCTTTATCTTAAACATTAGTTTAGCAGAGCAGTAGTTCGTGTTAAAGTCAGTTTAAAATGTACTTTGTCCTTCAGGTAGACCCCTATTCTATATTTCAAAGAATGTACACATCTAAGAAAATGTAAATAAAAAGACATTTATTGATGGGTAATCTCTTTTATCTACAAAGTGTTTGGACTGACATTCAATATGTGTTTTAATTCATCAATGAAGAATGTCAATTCTTCGTTTAGCTTGGAAGAAACTTTGATCCATAACAATTTATAATATGGAAAGCCCTGAGCATAATACAAGGAAAGTCTTTAACCTGCTCTAGTAAGCGCTACTCACGTAAGCTCTTGAGGAGGAATTGGGGACTTCGGCCGAGTCCCTGTGGAAGAACAGCTCATGGCAAAGTCCCTGTTCTTCCTACATGAATAGAACACCGTGGAAAGTAGAGGGCGGGCTTTCTTTAAGGCTAGTTCTTATTATAGAGCAGGGGTCTCCAAACAACAGCCCGCGGGCCAGATGCGGCCCGCGAGGCCCTCTCATCCAGCCCGTGGAGACCTTTTTATCTACAGAAAAAAATTACGGAAATTTACGTGTATCCTGCCCAGATCAGCCACTTACTTTTTCTACTTCTGTTCACAGTCAATGAGATGATATAACTGCTGTTTAATAGTTAATGCGGCCCTCGGGCTGGAAAGTTTGGAGACCCCTGCTCTGGGGGATAAGGTTATGACGAGGATCTATCTAGTACGTCATCCCCGTTTTATGAGCAGGAAACTGAGGGCTTGAGAAAAAACAGAAAACAAGGGCCCGTATCAAAATTTAGATTTGACTCGGGCCTATTCCAGTGGTTCTCACCTTTCACTTGGACCTGACGTTCCCCTCGGAGCTCTTTTTACAAAGGATGCCCTCTGTGGGGCAGGGAGCGAGACCTTTTGTGGACCTCAGTTTCCAGGCGCATATGGGGGTGATAAAGAGTCTACGTCAGAACGTGTTCAACTTCCTGAAAACCCCTGTCTGAGCTTTGAAAACTTGGTCCTAAAATGAATAGAGATTAACCTTCATCTTTGACTTGCTAACTATAGGAATCCTCTCGTGACAGTGCACTCTGTCAAAATTGAGTGTCCTTACATAAATCCCCATCCTATCAGAGAGGAGCTTCCCTCATGTCCTATGAAGTCTAACCAGTTCAACGAATGACAGATTTTCTTCAAAAACTGAAAGGAGAAAGCAAGAGAAAGCCTGTACCCTGTGGTCCTGATTCTGAATGCAGGGCTCAGCATGGCCCGTGGGGCAGGGTAATGGGGTTCGGTGATGCAAGCTGGCTGCATTTCTTCTGTAAGTGGGTATCTCTCCTCTCTCAGTGAGAGAAAATGGCCTCAAGTGACACTGACTGGGACACAGTGGCCGTCACTCCTGCAAATATCTGGGCCTTATTGACTTCTCGGGGTAGGGAGCCCAAATTGCTGCCCCAATGAGTTCAGGCAACAGCTAGGATAGACCTGGTGACTTAGTGGGTCTCAATCCCTTATGGAATAAGTAAGTGGTCAAGAGGGTCTGTCCATCTGAGGAAAGAAGAGCATTACAGTCAGGTGGGTCAGGCGACGAAGTAGCAGCGGAACTGTGACCGAGAGTCCTAGTTTTTAGTAAGATGTACAGCTACATGTGTAAGTGTAATACATTTTATAGTTCTACACATGTCAAGGATCTTGAGAAAATGGAGTTTCTAGGTTCTAACCACTTCTCTTTGCTTAGGGATTTGAGGTGTGCCAAACTGATGGTTGTACTTACCTTTTAAGAGAGTTGAAAATAAAGGAGGAAAAGAAAGTCATTCGGATTGCAGACACCATTGCTCAAACAGTTGACAGTAGAACCTGTACTGGTAATTGGCATTATTTAAATTTGCCAATCATCTTCAGTAGAACTTGGTTTATCTAAGGACCATGCTGGAATTTCAAAAGTATTGTGAATCTATTCACAAAAAAGACCAACATGAACATTTTAGCCGAGGATCTTAACGAAGTGTTAAGTATAGTAAGAGGTAATCATGACCACACCTTCGCCAGCTTCTGCATCACCCACACACTTTATTTAGACATCAGGACTGTTACGAGCGTTGGTATAGACAGCTCACAGACACAGGTTGTTCATATAGAAAAGGAGTTTTCTAAGGATGTCAATTCACAGGTCTGAGAGTTCTCTGCAAGGAGCAGATGACAATCTAAAGTATTAATACGAGCACATTCTAAATGAACCTGTCACAACTACTTAGTAACCAGTTGCTTTCACAGGATTTTAGTTTGAATTGTGTTCGTGACTACATGGGGGGCCCAACCGGTCTTCCTTTAGTTGTTGAGAGCTAATGAGAAAAGAACAGAGGCAGGTTAAGGATTTACAAGACTGGTTTGTGCCATGAAAGAGATACTCATAAGTGATGTCAGGGTGTCCTTTAAAAAGCAAAGGCTTCACAGTAATTCAAATGGAGAAAACTGGAGGGAGAAGAGCATCGCAGCTAGCTCTGCCTCTCATTAGAATAGCGAGGTCAGTAGAATCAGGACTATTATGTTAACTAGGGGACTGGTAGTTTTATTTAAACTAAGCAGCATCGGCTGTCATGTTCAATATGATTAACTGAACATTTACAACTTCTATAGATTTATCTGTATTTCATTTGTAAGTCTTTTCGGGCTGCAGAAACGTTATGAGCATAAGTGGATTGTAGCTATGTTTGTGTTTGCATACATTTATGTAATGCTGAAATAAAAATAACTAGAATGATCGTGGGCATCTACAAGAGTTTTTCTTTTTTCTTTTTAAAAGGGCCTGTAATTTATTCAAGTTTAGAAAGCGCTGTAGAGATGTTCAGAGCCTATTGACTCAGAACAGGGGGTTAACATCAGCAGGTAGGGTTTTCTTGTTACGCTCATTGTCCCCTGAGTTACAGTTGTTGCCCAATTTCAGTTGGGTTACGAGAATTACCAACAGCTGGAAACAGACAGCTCTTTTAGCACATACAGTTTGACTCAGTTAACTGCCACCCACGAAGATTGGTCGCTGCTGGATAAATATACGTGGCACTCTCAAGCAACCAGCAAAACTCTCAAGCAACTGACAAAAAAAAATCGCAGATTATTTACTGGTTGCTTGAGTTCCAGTTAACTGAGGGTCTACTGTAATAGGTTTGATTTTGCAAATTCAAAAGCTGAATATTAACTCAAAGGCAATTTAGTAGATGCTTTTGAGGGAAAAAGATGTGTCTTTGTGCAGGGAATGAAGCGAAATACCTAGACTGTTCTTAGAGGGGGTCATGGGAAAGAAGCGGGTAGTGCAAGAGCTAGCCGATAATGCTTCCTTATAAATAGCATCTTATTAAAATTTCAGCATGGATAACCCAGCAGACACAAATTATTTAATATTTCAGTTGAATGCAATAATGAAAGGAGTATGGGCACCAAAGCCCAGGCACACCGCTGTATCACTTTCACCAATGCTTAGCAGGAATTCTTCCCCCGGCCTCCATTTCATATCTACCCTGAATATTTTGGGGTATTTGGGGGGAATCTGTACGTTCCAAGTGTGTGGCTTCTGACCCTGACACCCCTCTGTCCTTAGAGCCTGGGAATAAGTCTTCCACAGGCTCTTGCCCTTCTCAGCACAAAGGCACTTGAGTCAATAATCAACTCTGTGGAGAAAATCTCCTTTATTTTACTTAAAACATGAGCAGAAAGCCGGTTTACACTGCACATTTGCCTTGGGGGCAGGTGGGCTAAAGCTGGACGGGGAGCAAACTCGATGATTATAGAACTTTCATTGCCTCCATTGGTCTTTCTCTCCCTGACCCAGTACCACTTACCAGTTAATACTGAGTTCCCTTCTTTTCCAAATCTTGCATTTCCACCCGAAATCTCTATGAACACAAAACAGTTCAAGCCAAAGCGTGCTGTGATATTTGCCCCATCGAGAAACTTGCGCTGCAGGAACCACAAGCCCTTTAGAACATGGGGGGCCCCGGGGGCTTGACTGCGTTTCAGAGTCATGTAACTGTGATGACGCCGCCAGCTAGCACCCAGGCTACGTCATTTTCAGTGTGAATCGATGTCATCCCTGTGTGGGAAGTGCTCAATCAATACTTGACATTTTAATGTATTAATTTTCATCCCCTCTGACATAAAGAACAATGTTACACAGGTAACTCTCTGTTATCTGTAAAGATCATTTAGTTGCAACATCTCCTGTATTCTTTAGCAATGCCAGATAATTAGATATCATTACATCGTCATGATAGTTCTGATATCGTACAAGGGCAGTAAAGACACAGTCATTTTGTTCACTTGGGGGAAAATGATTGTTCACTTTGGTAATAATTGTTGTTATCATTAAAGAAATAAAGGGTTACTGTTTGTAAATAACATAAAAGCATGACAACAGATGGCTTATAGAAGTCCTGCTTCAAGAATCTCGTAATGATTTGCATGTGATTCACATCATTCCAGGAGACCCCCGCCCCCAATCATGCAAATTTCTGCTACCTTGCAGCTCCTTCCACGTGGGTGTAAGGTTGCATCAAAATAGTATGGGGAGTTGTTTTCTGGTAAATTTGTTTAAGCTATTAATTTGAGAGTGATTTTTTTTTTTTGACCCTTGGATGACTTAATGCCCTTAGCTTAAGGATAGCTTGTGTTCAAATTGATACACATTTTTTAATTAGTGACTTGGGAGCCAGTACATGACCTAAATGAAAAAAGTAACTTTTTTTTTTTTTATTTATGCAAAAAAATTTTCATGCTGATCAGAACTGACATCTGGGTATAAGATAGAACTAGACTTCCATATGTTAATAGAAAATAAAATGGAAAAGGGGCTCCCAGTTACCTTAGTTTATTAAGACTCCCTGGGAACGTCTTGGAAGGGTAGAGGTGATGTTAGCCCTTATGTCCTGGACATGATCCATTTTACGTAATTGCTAATTACAATCTGTCTACCGAATTCCCCTGACTCTTACTTCGGAATGCTATTTTCCTTCACTTAGCAATATTTAACTATTATATGCTCTGTGTGTGGCTGTTAAAACATCTGCTGATTTCTACTTCTATGTTTAGTATGGTTTGATTTTGTTTGATTATTTTGAATTATTTTAATTATTAATTATTAATTATTATTACTATTACTACTACTTCTTGCATTTCTGTAGACAGCAAACCAAAGACCTGTAAAAATTTTAGTTGCTTTTAACCACTGAGGCTGGACTATGTTTTTCCAATCTCTCCTGTGGACTTAGTGGGTCTGTGTTTGAGAATTTGGAACCACTAGGCACCCCAGTAGTCCATGCCATGCTCATTACAAGTTTGTGACAACTCAGAGATGGATTCTGGACAGACCACGATTTTCAATGTCCCCAATTCTATAGCTCACAACAGAACATAGTGCAGAGATGAATGAAAGTTAACACACAACTGGACATATCTAAGGATCCATCATGTTCTGGGGCTTTCCCAATGTTGGACTATCTCTACTTTGGAGTGTAGACCATACTTTGATTCTTCTGATCACAAGTAAATGGAGCCAAGGAACACAGGAAAGAAAACAATAGGTCAAAAATATTTTATTCACCTTAAAACACAGAACTGAATACTGTCTGGATGTTCCATACTGCTTCTATTCCTCTGAAGGAGACAAGATTATTCTTGAGTATGTTTAGATCAAAGCCCTTGATTTGGGAGATTCTGCTTGGAATTCAGGGGAAGGGACATCAGGCTTTATCTGTCATCTAAGCTCAATGAGCAAAAATCACTTAGTGAAATCAGATAGGTGGAACTTTAGTCATTTCCCAGCAATGTCAGATGAGTGGAGCATCTTTCTCACTGGTTAGGAAGGGTGGAGCCTTCTTGGTAAGCAAAATGTGCAGAACTTTCCAGAAATACACATCCCTGAGATCGAAGATTGTGTATTGTAAACATGTCAATTTTGACCTCAGTTTTACCCACTCTAAAGAAGTTTACCAAACCACTACCTGGAAAAGATGTTCTGACTTAACTCACCAGGGTTCACAGAATATCTGAAAGATTCAGTAACAGTATTCCCCATGCTTTCTGTTTTACTGTGTATTAGCCAGAGTTGGGAAGACGCTTTCTATGGATTTTATTAGTGAAGCAGATATTATTTCCTGTGAGATGCATCGCCATGACACAAATGCCCTAGTCATGACTCAGATAGCGAGGAATACCCCATGATATGATTTGTACTGTCTTCTACTGCTGTCGTTCATATTTCAGTTCTATCTAAATGAACAGATTGCCTCTATTGTGTCTAAGAACACCATTTACTAACAAGGAGCAGTTGAAATGGAAGTGAGACATATTGGTTACAGAAGAGCATTGGCTAGTAGTTGAGTTCACAATGGCCATTTGGGTAAGTAGATGGGGGAAAGATAATTGTGTCCTACAGTTGTGCATCTCTTGATCATTCAACGAACTTAAAATTGCTATGTTGATGAAATGCATTTTTAAACATGTGATTGTAGCTTTTAGAATGAAATAAAATGGGTATTTTCAGAATGTTCTGACTTGGAGAATTCAGGCAAGATTTTAGTGTCAGAATGACCCACAAACCCACTAAGATTTATTACTGGAGATCTGAAGAAATTTCTGCTTGTTTCTGTGTGGCTATTTGTTTAACTGATTATTATTATTATTATTATTGTTATTGTTATTTATTCTAGTGATACCTTGACATGAACCGCCTGCCCAAAATTTCCTATTGCCACTATACTAGAATATATTCTTGCTTTTCTACCAGCAGAAGGCTGGATAACTTTTCTTTACTTGCACTAATAGAGAAAACTCCTAGAAAAAGTCCTCCTTTTTTTGTGAGTGACATAGCTCTGCATCCCAGCTTTTGTGTATTCATCCTAATCAGGATAGGTGATAATGCTCTTGCATTAAAAAATTGCTATGCGAGCTCAAAGGATGAGTTTTGACCAAAATTTAGGAATGTACATGTTCCCTACGCTCTAGTGTAGGCATTTCCAAAACTGAGAGAAGAGCGTTGAGGAAGAGAAACGGAAGACCTTTTGGATGGGCTAAGTGTATGTGGACTGGGGAGGTAGGAAGAGAGAGAGAGAGTATGAATTCTGAAAATATATTTTAATTTACTAAAACAAAAATAAATAAATCTTCTGTAAGCATCCTCAGAGTGGTCCTATCCACCTGTGTCCCCAGGCTCTGCCGACGTCTGGACATAGAGAGGCATTGGATGACAGTACTCCTGCACCAAAATGCCTCAGTTCTGGGCCCCTAATTCAGCCGTTCCTTCCACCTTTGTCTTCACCACTATGACAGTCATTTTAGCCAGGAGACCTCCAGTTTTCCACACTGGATCACAGTGGGTCCTCTCACACAAGTTTCTCTTCTTGACCTTGTTGTTGATGTGTCTGTCAGTCTACTTGAATGTGTAACTGTCACTGATGTAACCCCTGCCCTGAGATTGCTGCCTTCCATGTCCCCCAAAATGAGAGACTTGGGATCGAAACAGAGCTTAACCTCTCAGAACCTAGTACGGTTCTCCTCGGAAATGGGGAAAAGATTCTTCCCCATAGGACTCAACCTTGACCCCTGGCTTTGGCTGGGGAAGAGACAGGCACGTCTTTTTCTTCCCCTTTTACTTCTATCCCCCATCCTGGGGCCCTTTCACAGACTCCTCCCCTCACAGGCCTTCATTCTCCTCTTGCCATCTGGCTTACACAAAGAAGACCCCCAGATGCTGACAGTGTGGGTCTTCAGACCCACACCGGCCCCACATTCTTCGTTAGCTTGGTCTCCCGAAACAGAACACCACGGACTGGGTGGCTTACACAGCACAATTTCATTTCCTGCAGTTCTAGGATCTGGGAAGTCAAAGATGCAGGTTCTAGTTGATTACGTTTTCCGTTTCTGGTGAGAGCTATGCTTCTGGCTTACAGAGGCCACCTTCACTCTATATCCTTCCATGCACTTTTGGTGTGTGTGTGTGTGTAAAGAGGAAGAGAGGGAGAGGGAGAGGGAGAGGGAGAGGGAGAGGGAGAGAGAGAGAGAGAGAGAGAGAGAGAGAGAGAGAGAGAGGGAGAGAGAGAGGGAGAGAGAGAGAGGAGAAGTGGAGAGGAGAGAGGAAAGGAGAGGGAGGAGTGTGATCAGGGACCCACTTTATGATTTCATTCAACCTTGATTCCTTGGAGTCCCCATCTCCACATACGGTCCCACTAGGGGCTAGGGGTTAACAGATGAATTTTAGGGGGACATAAACAGTGAATACATAACAATCCCCACTTAAACTCATCAGGGACCGTTGCTGCACTTGCATTATTCCTTAAGCGAGTATCCAAATGCTGGCATACAGGTTGCTGTCCAATGGATGGCTGTAGTGTATACCAGAAACACCAGCAATGGCAGGGCGTAGTGACTGAGAAGATGCGCATGCTCAGTGGAGCTAGCTTTTAGTAATCAAATGGACTGTTTTACCATCCAGGAAAATGAACAAAATTCCGTTTTTATACATGCAAGATGAAAATGCATTGGTATTGCAAGATGTACCCCCACTTGGAGATAAGGCCATTTAAAATATTCTATTTAAACACAAAGGACTTTAGAAAGTATAGTAAGACAAGTGAAAGCAAGTAGCGACCTTGTTCCCATACGGCTAAACCAGGACATGACACGCGTGGGTGATGCTAGAGACAAAGGCAGGCGTCAGGGGTTCTCAGCATGCCCCCCCACCCCCCACCCCTACCACGGGCCCGTGGCTCTACTTCCAGTCTTTTGATCTCAGGGTCCGTTAGATCACATCCCCAATAGGTTAGACCTCTGGAGAAGCACTTGATATTATTAGTTTACATTGTTAATCTTGAAAGTTAGTTTAATTACAGGAAATAATTGCAGTGACTATGTCCACAAGCACGCAATGTCCGTGGAGGGTAGAGATAGATGTGCAATTCCACAGGAGAGAATTCCTAATTATGGAGTCCAGAGC
This sequence comes from Craseonycteris thonglongyai, assembly GCA_004027555.1. NCBI lineage: Eukaryota > Metazoa > Chordata > Mammalia > Chiroptera > Craseonycteridae > Craseonycteris > Craseonycteris thonglongyai. The sequence goes on from PVKE010004055.1 coordinate 14,367, forward strand.
CCAGAGAGTATAAGCAGAAGGGTTTATCTTCTCCCAGGATTTAGAAGAAAATGTGTAGTTCTTCAGTTCAATTTATCAAATTTACAGGCTACCAATCAGCTTGTCACCACTAGAAGTAACTCCGTGCTCTGCTTCCCAGCAGAGGTTTCTCTGCAGTATAAGTAAGGATTCTTTTTGTGAGTGTAAGGCCTGAAATGGTGACTATTAAAATGGTGAGTAATAAGCTGTTGGTAGTTGCGTTCTGAGGATGGTTATATTATCACGACATTCTAGTTTATTGCTTTTTATCACATAATTCTCTCAAGTAAGAACTGTAGGCTAGTGCCTGTCCCTTTACTAACTAGTGTGTTCTCTGGATCCTGTTTTGCTGCATATCAACAACACCACAGACACACAGTTTCTGCACTTCATGAAAATCCCTTGACCCTATTCTTTTTAATGTTGACAAGGAGAATGGGGCTGTTGGTCTCTTAGTAAAACCTACCATACACAGTAGTATCTCTAAAGAATCCATAGGGTAAACTGACATTTGGAATATTAAGTTATATTTTCTAATGTTCTTCAGAGCTATCAATTACAGTGTGATCAGTTATCCTGGGGGTATCTTCATTGTCATCAGTGATCTGGGTAACTGGCTGATTCTCCCCATTTGCACATTTGCTTTCTGGTGATGCAGTTGAGGAGCAAGCTGACCCAGGTAACTAGACCCTGAAAAGAGTAGACTTCCCCAGACTTATCTTTGAGCCTTCAGAGAAGAGCCACGATTAAGTTCACTGTGTCTTTATTTTGCATCAGACTCTGCTAAGAGTTGGGGATAGTAATAAATGAGAGGCAAAAACGATCTTTAATAAATCAACACTCTAGAAAGAAGACATGCACCGGGACGATCATATATGTGACAGGTGTCACAGTATAAATATGTACATAGATTGGCGGCAGCATAAAAGGTAGTTGGACTTGTCTGTTGATTGGGGGAGGACTCTGGTAAAACATAACATTGATGAGGTGTTGCCTTTTGGCCTGAAGGACAAATAGGAGTTAATCAGACCTGACAGGAACCATTCAGGGAGCAACACGTACTAAGGACACAGGTCTAAACCAAGATCATATGTTTGGGTATGTAATTCAGGATGCCTAGGATGTAACTTATGAAGGGGCCCCAGTTTTGTCACATATTATGTGAGCAAGGCTCTACAGAGCTAGGTAGATTTTGCTGTGTTGTGTTTTCCCAGTTACATATTTTTCAACTTGCCTCTCTCTCTCCAGTGAGAAATTCTCACAAAGTTGATTGATCCAGTCAGGTGCCTTTTTTGTGGGCATGAAGGGCAAGGAGAGAGATCAATTCTGTCATTTATGAAATTATTATATAAGTGTCTGCATCTGCTGAACACTATGTTGGGACAAATAGACAGTAGACGCTCCATTAACTGGCACCCATAGGGATTGGTAGATGCCAGATAAATGTAAGTAGGCTTCCCATTAAATGGAATTCTCAAGCAATCGGCACTTTGCCAGTTCCGTGAGAGAGGTGGTTGCTTGAGTTCTGGTTGATGGAGGGTCAGCTGTAGTCTTTGTCCTCACAGTTTTCACTACTGCTTGGCAATCACAACTCCAGATGCCTGAAAGAATGCAACAGGGTGATGTGAAATAGTGTGCGGGGCCGGTGTCTAGCAATCGGGGGTGATAGAGATAGAGGAGAATGGGTGAGTGTCAGATCTGCTAAAGTGGGCAGGCACCTTCAGTGGCAGCTCCCCGCACCGGCAGCCAATGGCCACGCAGGACCAGGTCTGTCAGTGTTTTTGGTTTTTCAGAGCAAACAGGAATGTGAAACTCGCGGTGGCACTGTCCATTTGTGAAAGTGAGAAATGGCTTCAAAGCTGTAAGAAACCACGTGTGGGCCACCATTGGGAAGGCCACGTGCAGTCTTAGCTGCTCCAGGCTGCCCACTGCCCAAGTCCCCTGGCTGCCCTGAAGGCTCTGCGTGGGATACCAGCCCTTCGTGTTGTGTTTTTTGTGTGTTGCTTTCTTAAGAAGACCATAAAGAAGAGTGTTCTCAGCTGTCTTTGTAGTTACTTAGCCATTCATACAGCTTATAGAGATAATGAAGTTGTCTTGGAGGGCTGCCATGTTCATGATGTCCTTGCTTATCTGATTTTCTAATCCTTTATCAATTCCCTCTGCACCGTGTAGGCCAGCCTGAGGGTATGGACCAGAATAGTGAGGGGTTTCCAATCCAATCCATTCTCTGTTAGAATCTTCATTGTGATAATAAGAGATATGATTAATAACAGTAACAGACAACAACAATAACGCATCATTACATTATAAGGTCACCCTGAAATGGACTATCTAGGACTCTTTTTAAAAAATCACAGCTACACAATTTACACAGTATAAAAGAATAAAAGTATAAAACAATTACAAGCAATCCCAGGGTCAACTAGAATTGGGAAGGATTTGAGAACATAAAGGAAAATTTTTTTAAGGAAAAAAAAGTGGTGTAAAGTATGAGCATCTTCTACCAAGAGTGTGATACTTGTTTGTAAATGTCTTAAGAGTTTTCCTCCAAAATAGATGTTTCTTTGTGGCCATTTTCTTAGGGAGGATGATGCAGCAGAAAGTTAACAGGGCGGACTTCGGTTCATCCTCCTTGAGCTCCACCATTGACTAACTATGTAGCCTTACAAAATGTTTCGCCTCTGAGCTGTAGTTTTCTTATCTGTAAATGTGGCAGAATAATAATTCTTACCTTATGTACTACTAGGTGTGATTAAATGAGATGCTCCAGGTAAATCAACTCGCATACTGCTGGATACATTTTACAGTCATTGCTAACATCGTTACTGTTAGCATTATGGTTCCAATTGGAGTCTTAACTCTCCCCTACGTTTTCCTTCTTTGCTTTGTACTGATGGGCCTGCGACAGTTAGTTAAGCCCTACCCTCAGCTTCTGAATGCTATTTTCTTCTGTGTGATGCGTTTCTTTTTTAAACCCTGTGCCATCTTCTTTCCTGATATAATTTTAGAGGCCATTAGAATGGACTTCGCAGGATACTAAGTGAAGTATCTAGATGAACAAGGGGTTATGATCCTCAATTTACAGGGGAAGTAATTGAGATCATATGCCCAAGAAAACAGTAAGTTGTATAACTATTTGTATAACGATTTATAACTATTTGTAAGTTGTATAACGGCATTTGTCCTGTAACACCATCTCCAAGACGTTCTTGCTTTAAAAAAGTAGATTGTAATTGCTTCTCAGCCTTTTGGCTAAGATCAAGCGTGAAAAACTATATTATAAAAGTGGTGTCCCCTTTGATTGATGGTGTGTATGTGTGTATGTGTGTGTGTGAAATATGCCTGGTAGTAAAAATGTGCAGACCTTATTTTCTGGAATTATTTGTTGCCATCATGATTTCGGAGTCGTCATCTGTATGCAATCCATCTGATAGGGGAAGTGTATTTCTCACTGGAGTTCGTATACGTGGAGTGGAAAACATCATCAATCATAGTCATTGCAAAGCAATTAAGTACCTAATTGTGCGTGGCCCTGAGTTTACTACGGAAACAGAAAACGTGGGAGGCCTGCATACCCCCCTTGGGGGTTGGAGTCCAAGATCCTCATTGAAGACGGAAGAATGGTGACGAGAACAAGACCCCGGGACATAAGCGCATGGAGTGGGGTTGCAGTGGGTGGGGGTTGGGGCACAGTGGGAAGGTGGATTCAGAGGAAGGAAAAAGAAAAGAAGACAAGAGGCTGAGACAGCATCAGACTAAAGGGAGGGATGCTGCAGGGAAGACGAAAGGAAAGATGCTGAAATCAGATGACCTGGATTTTGTTTTTAGAAAATATATAAAAATCACTGGGTAAAGTGATTTTTACACTGTTCTTGGGACTCAACTTTTACTGCACGTGTACTTTTCCCCTCGTCTCTGAAGCAGAATTTCCGTCATTTTAGTCCCCCTTCTGCCAGTGATGGCTTTTAATTCCTAGTTTCCTTCACTAACCTTCAGTGAAATGATTGCCTACGTGTCTGAATAGATATATCTGAGTTTTATGTTCTATTATTTTCGTGCAGAATGGGAGGAGGACACACCTGCTTTTCATATGCATTTGTAAGTGTTTTCCAATCAATCATGCATTTATAATCCAACTGGGAAGATGGGATTCAGACACAGTAGGCCGTCTGCTGCAAGAGTCTGCGTAAAATTGATCAGCTGGCCAAGATGGGTTCTTTTTTTAATACTTAGGTTTTGCTTTTTTTCTGGGAAGAAGACAAAAATCGTCATGAATCCAGCAGCATCAGGTGCTGCCAAAATGGTATTTTCCTTATCTGTGCTGATTTCAAGGGGAGAGCAAAAGAACGTGTAATTGCTTCTCTCTCAGGCTGCTGGGATGGCGCCCGTCTCCCTGGAATTATCCGCTTATTTGATCTAGGTAAGAAAAGAAGCAGAAATAAATTAAAAATGTGTTTTCTCTGAGGCTCCAAGTACATTATTCTCAAATACTCCCTTCCACCACGTTGTGCCCACTGTGTTTAAATATGTATTTAGGGGAAAGCTTCAAAGGTCAAAAGCTACCCTGGCTGTTCTTTGCCTTCCATTGGTGGACCTTCTCAAGTGCGCGTGCGTGTTTTGTGCCGTTGAGCCAGCTCTGATTCCCGGTGACCGCGTGCATGAGTGATGTCCACAGCACCCTGTCCTCAGCCCCACTGCTCAGCCCCAGGGACACAGGCCTGTGGCTCCTTCTATGGACTCAGCCCATCCGCCTCCTATTTTTCCCAGAATGATGGTCTTTTCCAAAGAACCCTGCCTTCTCATGATGTGCCCAAAGTGGGACAGATAGAGAGTAGCAAGGAAATGAACTAAACAAGTCACAGCAGCCCAACGGTTACTTTGGAAAGGGACAATTTGAGGAGGTTCCTCGATTGAGGCCACAGATATCCACATTCAGGTTTATAAAAGGAAGCAGGAAGAGACAGGTGTTCTCGTGGAAGGGGCTTGTGTATTTGAAGAGCTGTTTCACATTTGCAGGGATCTGGAGAGATGATCTCAACCCAGGAGCAGGACACACGGCACGACAGCCATGCCCTGGTTTTGGCCTCGGGCGGAAGGCCGCCTTCCGGACCTGCTGTCGCCTCCTAGCTGCTCCCGCTTTGTCGCGTGGGCCTCCTGGGGACAGGATTCTGACTCATCAGAGACTCCCTGTCTTCACCCTACTTTTATGGCAGACCTTCATCCTTTTTATTTTTATTGTTTCACTTTCCATAAATTCCCAGAATCCAGCAGAAGCTCAATGTCTCTCATATTTTCCTGAACTTTTTCGGAGGTGATACCTTCCTGTGTTTTAAGATTTACAGTAGTCGTCAGAGCTTCTGAAACCTAGCAGTAAGAATAATCTTCCAGATATTTCATCTGAATTCCCTCTGGTGTAATGAAATCCATTGCCTTTTGTGGTATTCCTAATAGCAACGAAGCAATTGCTTACTCTCAGCTGTTAGCATTTCCCAGTATAATTAAATAAAGTCTACCTGACATTTTGCTTTTTTTTCTTTTGCAGCTTTATTTTTTAGCCCTTTCAATGTATTTTTATTGTTAAATTCAGATTAGCACATTTTTCTATGTAAAAGACACCCCCATGTATAAAACGACTCCTACTTTTCTAACCCAACATTAAGAAATCAATACCTGGGTTATTCCCATGTATAAGATAACCCCCGATTTCTGGTCTAATAATTTTAGACAAAAGTATTATCTTATGCACAGAAAACGACAACAACAAAACTGTACTTTCGGCTTTGCTCAATTGTCCATGGATTTACTGATTTCTCCTCTTTTGCCTATTAATTACTCAAAAACCAGTTCAAACTTTCTTTTGTGAAGTCAGTGACTCCTCCCTTCAAACGCTTAGATACTTCAAACTTAACAGCATCACGCTTTGTGTATAGCCGAATGGTGCTTGTGTTTGTATGTGTATGTACGTAACTTTCTGACCCACTAGACAGTAGACTACTTAGGTGTGTAGATCTCATGCCATTTATCTCTGTGTGTTCAAGTGTAAGATCTAACACACAGTAGATGCTTCATACATGAGTATTGAATGAGTGAGTGAATGAATGAGGGGACATCCTACTGGTGGCACATAAATACATGGTGTCTATTTAGGTGTCTTGATCAATGCAGGACCAGGATCATACTTCACTTTGCAGATAAGAACTGTATGATGTCCCCCACTAGTTTACTGTTTAAAGATTTATTTTTATTGGTTTTTGAGAGAGTCAGACAGAGAGAGAGAAAGAGAAGGGGGAGGGCCCAGAGCAGTCTCCATAGTTGACAGCACTAGTTTTCCATATAGTTTCACTCCACAGGTGGACGCGGGGCAGGAACTGGGCTGGGGACCTTCCGCATAGGCCTGGGCAAGAACTGAACTGAGGGCACACCCCAGCTCAGCATACGGGTCCGTCTGGGCCGGAGCTGGGATTCGATCCCTGGTCTCTGGGTCTGTAAAGCAAGCGCTCAACCTGCTGAGCCAACCCAGCTTCCCCTAGTTAACTGTTTAAAATAAGGACTGCCACCTTCCCTGAAAGTGCGTTTTCCTGCTTGGGGTTTTCTAGCTTCAGACAGTCAAGAACCTTCACCATATACACATTGTTATGCCAACTTTGGGTGAAGACCAATGATTCATATGTGAAAACTTTGAGGAAGCACAGTGTCCAAGACGGGCCTGACTACTGACACCCACTGCAAGTTCAGGAGTTTCCCAAACTGCTGTCAGATTAGATAACATGGTAGAAGAACTCATTGAGAGCTGTTACACCCTTCATTATAGTTGATTAGAAGAACAGGATGCAGATTAAAATCAGCCAAGGGGAGAGCTGCCTGGGGCAGACTTCAGGAATCCTGAGGTGGGTGTCCACTGCCTTCTTCATGATCATAGACTGCAAGGACGTGTGATGATACGCACAGGATGCTGACTACCAGGGAAGCTCACCTAAGCCTTATTGTACACGCTGGTTTTCTTTTTGGAGGTGAGGATTGGAATGGGGTGGGGTGCCCCTTCACGTAGCTACGGTTTCATGGCCACATGGCTGATCTCAGCCGCTAGCTCCTTAGAAGGTAGAGCTGATGCCATGTGATCCAACCCCAAAGGCATTGTTGGTGCAGCTGGAAGCTGTACCATAAATCACAGTGTTACGCTCTCTGGCGTGCCAGCTGTACCCTACACAGAGACCGTGCTCGACCAGGCGTGTACCCTACACAGAGACCGTGCTCGACCAGGCGTGTACCCTACACAGAGACCGTGCTCGACCAGGCGTGTGCCCTACACAGAGACCGTGCTCGACCAGGCGTGTACCCTACACAGAGACCGTGCTCGACCAGGCGTGTGCCCTACACAGAGACCGTGCTCGACCAGGCGTGTGCCCTACACAGAGACCGTGCTCGACCAGGCGTGACGTTCCAGGGGCTCACAGATGGCCTCCCAGGAGCTAAGGGCAAGGCCCCGACCTCTGCTTGGGCGATGTCCAGTTCGCTACTATACAGCGTGCTTCCCGTGTAGTTGCTCCTCATAGTCTCCTCCAACCCATCATTCGCAAATGAGAGAAACAGGAAATCTGGTCCTGCTTCCTACAGCTTGAAAACAAGGCAAAAAGTAACGGTTTTTTCGAACTTTATCGCCAGGATGGATATGTTTACATGGAACAGAATTCCCCTCAAGTCAACCTCAGCTGGTGGCTGTGTGTACAGGGGCATCCCTAGAGTGTGGGAATCATTTATTAACATCTTCCCTCTACTTCCCTCCTCTCTGTGATGGAATTATTTTCAGCAATAATCATTTAATAATTTAGTAAATTTCATTATCTTTATTTGTTCTTCAGTATTAAAACAATTCACAATTAAAGTAGAATACATTTTACCTTTAAAGATATTATGCAAGTCCAATAGAAGTATTTCATATATGGCCTGAAATTTGAGCCTAAGAAAGTATTACGCAGTCTCTGTTTCACTGAGTAGATACATGGAATGACAGGATTGAATAACTCAAGTTCTCTCTCTGTTTTTTTTTTTTTGTCTTAATGGTCACCATATTATTACTTTTTATTTTAAATGCATTATTTAAAGGTTTATAGGACCGCAGGTTTGGAGACACATTTTGCCCCTAAATTAAGTGCTAATGATTTTAGAATATTATAAATTTACTCTTTAAGTGAGTATATAGAGTTGAGTGTTGGGGATTGTTTTTATAATGGGGAGTTCTTCAAATCATCCTCCATGTAAAATACAATGATTATTAAATATTCAGTAATAAAATATGTTGATATGAAGCTTGCATATATAATATTAACATTAAAATCAACAATGTCTGCAGCAATTGTTTCAAATTTTTAAATATTTATTTATTTATTTATTTTTGAGAGAGAGAGAGAGACAGACAGAGACAGAGAGAGAGAGAGAGAGAGAGAGAGATACAGAGACAGAGAGAGAACTGAACTGGGGGAGCTCCCAGTTCAGCATATGGTTCCGCACGGACCGGGGCCGGGATTCGATCCCTGGTCCCCGGCGCTGCAAAATGAGCGCTCAACCCACTGAGCCACCCCGGCTTCCCCTGTTTCAAATTTTTGAACAAAATATTTTTTACCAAGATATTTTGGGGGGCAGGATATTTTATAGCTGACATTGGTTAAAATTATAGAGGAAAAGCAGAATTAAAATTTCTGTCTCTTTAAACTCACAAGATTATGGCTTCCCCCCATAACTCAGCCTCTCTGTGAGCTGTGGAACTCACTATGATATCCTTTTCTCACCCGGGATAGGATATATTCTGAGGAGGTGCAAGGATTGCTCAGGTGATGCTTTGGGACATTCACAGGTGCTATTTACAGTCCTAATTAAGTGGAAGATTATTAGAAATGGGAAGGTGGCTATAAATAGCTTGGTCCATTTTATCTGTGTCTTCGATGTGTAGACAGAGCATCGCTGAACTTCTCCCTTGAAATTCAGTTAGCTCAGGATGTATTCTGCTTTTGTTACTCGCTTTAGCTTAGAAAAAACTCCTGATACTGACCAAAGAGAGGGGGGCAATCCAGAGAAATCACTCCCAGTCATTGTAGAAGGTGAACAGAAGGAAAGAGAAAGGAATGTAAGCGGGGAAGGTTGTGAGTAATAGAAGGAAAAACAAATGTAAGCCTAATCCTTTCTGAAAACAGCTAAAGTTAATCTTTTTGGTTTGGTTTTTGGCCTGTGAAAAATTGGTCCGTTTCACCTGCCGTACTGTGACCAACCAGTCTGTTTGGGGAGCAGGGCAGGTGGGCTGGGAGCCTGGTCTCTGCCCTCTCCTGGGAGTGGGAAGCGGTTGGCATCTCTCCCTCCACAGGGGAGAGTCCGGGCATCAGAACAGCATTTGACCTTGACCCAGTCACCTGCTTGCAGACTCCTGATGTCCCAAGTTAGAAAACACCTTCAGTCATGGTGCCCAAAATCTGGGCTCTTGTTCTACATTTCCTCGTGGATCCTCTGGCTTCCGTCCCTCTACCGCTGCACAAGTTAGACTCATCCACTTAAAGCTCAGCTTTGATCACTTCCCTTCACAAGACTTCAGCATTTCTCAGTTACCTGTTGAAAATGTCCATTTTCTTAGCCTGTGCTTAAGAAAATGCATCACCCTCTCCTAACCCATCCATGTTCCAGTGCGAACTCCCCTGGTTCTCCTTGGCTCAAATGAGTTCTTGTCAAAGAGGCTTACAGATTGTCCCACATTCACACGGTATTGTAGTTATTGCCTAATTGTGTTCATTCGTGGCTTTGTTTGTTTCTTTGGCATATTATCCTCGTTCTCTTAACTGTATTGCGAAACCAAAGTCACACCATATTCCTCCCAGATGGAAATTACATTTCTCCTTACTCTAATTCCTTCAATCTTAATGCCTGAGATTTTTATTTAGCATTTACAAATTGACTGGCTAGTTCTTTTTACTTGCTTATATATTTTTCCTCACCAACTAATTTTAAGGTCCTTCAGAATTGCCATGTCATAAGAAAATCACTAACCTGCACCTGCGTTGTATTCTATAGCCTGTGAAAGATTTTTCTCAAATAGTCTCATTTGATCTCTGAAGCACACCTTTGATGAAGTATAACATTATCCATAGCTTCAGAATTAAAATAATGGAAACTCAAGAGGGGTTAAATAATTTGCCCCAGATTTATATTTGTTCAGTTTAACTATAAAACTGAAAGTAACAAAGAAACAAAAACTCATGGACACAGTCAATAGTTTAGTGGTTCCCCGAGGGTAAGGGCGGAGGGGGAGTAGGGAGCGGGAATCTGGGTGGTGAGCACATAATGCAAGGTATAGAGCATGTAATGTAGAGTTGTACACTTGGAACCGATGTAATTGTTACTAACCGATGTCATCCCAATAAATTTAACAATAAAAAACAAACAAAAAATAAAAAATAAAAATAACTTGCCCCAAACAACTAGTCTGGTAACTATTTGATCCAAATTTGAAAATGCTAAACTTCTGACTGGATTCTGTATTCTTCTCACAGCTCATGGTGCACTGCTTTTATCATCTCCATGTCTACCCTAAAGCCTGCGTTACAAGTTATGATACTTGTTAATGGATGGAGTGAAAAAAATGAGTAAAAGAATGAGTAAATGAATGAGTGAATGAATGAATGGCAACAGTGCTGTGCATAATGTTATTACTAATCTCACAGATTTTCACACTGACATCTTCAGAACAACTGCTAGGGAACTGAGAAAGGAAACCACTTTGTTTGTGGTACTTGTCTTTCTCAAAACATCAATAATTACAATAAGGGCAAGATAGTCTTAGGTATATTTTCTTCCGTAGTAAGTGTTTTTTTAAAGCCAATTTCATAGTATTGCTAGAAACTTTTGTTTCCCCATTTCACTTGAAGGTACTGCATAAAAATCAAATAAAACACAAAAAGCTGTAGTCTCATTTAATGAGTGATCTCAAAACAACAAACTGAGAAGAGGGTGGGCCGTGTTCTCTACACTCCCCAGGGGCTGAAGAGGCAACTCTATGGGTGAATGTTGACCGAATCCGACAGGGATTCTCTGAGCCTCTGTTCTCTCATCTACAAATAGAGAAAATACCGTGAGGGTCTGTAGAAAACATCTAAGTAGTGCTCTTAGAATGGTGCCTGCTCATACACGTGCTAAATGGCTACTGTGATCCCCCATGAGTAAGAAAGAAAGGCGTTTTGCTCCTCTTTTTGCAAAGGGCAGTCCGAAGTAAGCATCTTTAGTGAAGTTCACCTGTATTTTCATCCATGCTTTTCTGGGGGCGTTTGTCCTAAATGTGACTCTCCTTATTCTAATACCTTTATATTTTGCCCAGGATTTGAGTATTAAGGCCAAGAAAGCTGATGGAGGAACTGCATTGTCTGCTGGGTCTAATCTCTGTTCTCTGTGTGCACTCTTTCCCTCCCTCCAATTCTCCTTTCTATGAATGTAACGTTACACCAAGCCACTCCAAAAGGTGACCATGCAGTCCCTGTAGACAATGCTTCCAAAACTGCTGCGGGCTGTTCATGTGTGTGGAGAGTCAGCGGTTTTCAGGTGACAGTGACTGAGCTGGTGGCATCTTTGGAGTACTAAGCTGTGCCAGCTCCAACTTCGTGAGCTCATTATCAACTTGCTGTTTAGTACAGGAGAAAATAGATTTTTACTTGGAGTTTCGGGTCATTGCTAGGTTTTTTTCTTTCTTTCTTTCTTTTTTTGACCTGGGTAACAGTCGGTGAGTTCTACGGAGTTTAATTCAGGCTATTTGCCAGGCGTGAACTGCTTCCTTCCCCATCTCATCATCCTGCAGTGAGTCCAGCCAAGTAGAACTGTATGATGAATAAACACCATGGTCAGAGGCAACTAGGAAAAATAAATCTAAGGAGAGCAAATATTATATCAATTCAAAAGTCCAGGGAAGCCGGGATGGCTCAGTGGGTTAAGCGCTCACTTTGCAGCCCTGGAGACTGAGGATTGGATCCCGGCCCCGGCCCGTGTGAACCCATATGCTGAACTGGGGAGTGCCCCCAGTTCAGTTCTCACCAGGGTGAGACCCAGGCCCAGTTCCTGCCCTGTGCAGCCCCTCACCCGCCTGTGGAATGAAACTATGTGGAATAAAACCAATGATGTACAACTATGGAGACTGCTCTGGGCCCTCCCCCTTCTCTCTGTCTCTGTCTCTGTATCTCTCTGTCTCTGTCAAAAACAATAAAAATAAATCTTTAAAGAAAAGTCCAATGAGTGTTTTAAGAGCATCCCAGAGATTGGACCAGTGAATCTAGTAAAACAAGCCCCCCCAAAACAAAACAAAAAACAAAACCTAGAACAAACAAACCAAAAACCAAAAAACCCGAGTTTTCACGGATAGGAGTTTGCTTGTCCGAGTTCACATGCACGTAGACTTCAGATTCTTAATGGGGGGGACCAGGGAGAGGTAATGACGAAGGTGATTAGAGACGGGAATTGCTGTGGAGATTAAGGAGTAAGGGAATGCAGGCAGGAGCTAATGGCAGCAGTGTGACTCAAAACTTGTGGGACTTGTGATGCCAACCCTGTAACTCCCTGAGGCCCGAGGGCAGTGTTGTACGCTGATGTGGAGAACGGACTGTTCTGCTGCCGTGGAACTAGTGATCGTCATGTAGGTTTGCACCCTAGGGGTTCAGCTGACCACCTCCATACACCCGCCTAGGTTAAGTGACAGCGCAAGAGCCTTCAGCACCTGTAAGTCAGGCTTCAGCCTGCGTGTGCGCAGCAAGACGACTGGGGACTCACGGGAGCAAAGACGTCAGCAAGGGGGAGTCAGCAGGAACGTCTGCGCTGCAAATGAACACGCAGAACTGCCTTCTTCAGCCCAGACACACCGGCGGAAGAGTCTGGTCTGAGCTGAAGCCAGGCGGCTGGGTCTGCTCCATTTACTTCTGCGAATAAGACCAGCAGAGCAGCCAAAGGTCCTTTCTGTTCCAAATTCAGTGTAACTTTTAAGAGCTAGAGACTAGAGCACAGGGGTGGCCCTCGAAAGGGACGTTTATGTCGTAATACATGTGTTGGATTTCTCCTGTCTGTTTAGATGACGAATGACCTTTTTTTTTTTGCTTTTGGAAATGGCCCCAAAACATTGCGTTAATTTTAGCCAAGTGATTTTATGCCCTCAACACCAGGAAGCGTTTGGTCAAGAGAAGGCAATTAGTTGACTTACACCCAACAGATTCATTCTTGCCTGCTTCGCCAGACCTCTGTGGCAAATCATGACACAGGTGACAGAAAGGCATGACACCTTCTAGAAGGATATGGCACAGGCAGAAAAGATTAAGGTGAAATCTGCGTGAACATTTGATAAAGACTGAACAACTCTTACTAATCAACTGGGAAGGGACATAATGGAAGTATAATATTCTTTTTCGTTTGAGGAAGACACTTGGTGACATGACAGGATACCGTAAAGAACCTTGACCTTCCTTTTTAGTAATGTGCTCTTAACCCTTTTAGCACGATGGGCTGATATAATGGCTTTTGCATTTCGGGCGAAAAATGAGGAGGGCTGATATATCAGCTCCCCTGTAGACCATAGTTAAAAGCGCTATGACTTACTATAGTTTTTCTTGTATGATGTATGACTGAAATAATTACATTTCTTTCTCAGATGATGGAAAAGAGTAGTATTATTATTAACTAATTCAATTTATAGAAAACTAAAAATACCGCATATGGAGATCTAAAACAATAGCTTCATAACTTTTTTTTCTAAGGTGATACATTTTATTAAATTACCCTTCGCATTTCTCACTAGTACCGCTGGCAGAAGGGAGCGCTGAGAGGGTTAAGTACAAGTTGTGGGTAGACAGCAAACTGCTCTGGATTAGGCAGTAGTGTACACACCCCACTGATTTCCCTCTGCCTTAGCCTTCCGTTCACATGGGTTTGCAGCACGTGAAGCCAAGCTTGTAGCTCAGTATCTGGTGTTCCTTGCACTAAGCGCACTGCCTGTCTGCGCATCCAACCACAGCAATGGAGAAAGTGACTTCGTTTCTCTTTTCCCCAGGGCCTGCAAGAGGTATGTGCCGAATACTTGGCCTTCCTAGTAACAGAGTCTATCTTAATTAGGATTCCCAATTAAAGTACAATGTCAGCTAGGACATGTCTTGTTTTCTACTATTTGTGTGAGCAAACAGAATGCAACTTCAAAACAGTAAAAGAACAGAAATAAGAAAACCTCACATTTTTCATGTGCAATGGTCTTATGACATACTATTAGAATATTTGGATAAACTGAGTAATTAAAAAAAATCATAAAATATAAAGATTTACCTGCAATTCTTTTCTTCTGAGTAATAGGTTTGTTTTGACATGCCTATTGTGTAATGTTGCATGTGGTTAGATATTGGGTGGGAGGTTTGTTGGAAATTAACTGTGGGGAAAATATGATATGGTTATCCATTCCATTGACTTTGCCCTTGGAATCTGATTGAACTCGGCTTTGTGTGGTCAGTGTTTCGCAGGTAAATATATAACTGTTTTCTACTTGAATTCACTCAAAATCTATTGATACACTTTACCAGGGAAAACATGTCCTTGATAAAGAAGCCACACTTCCGTTTTGGATACGGTACCCTATTGCCATTATAATTCTTAATGAATAAAAGCCATTATTCATTTACATGATAGAGCTTAAGCGAAAAGAATTCTCTGGACTCCTTTCCTCCTTTATAAAGTAAAAGGGCGTATTTGGATGTTCTCTATGAAGTTAAATAATTCGTTGCCTATCCTATTAGTCAGTAGTAGAGGCTAGATTTGAACTCATTTCACTTATTTCTTTTTATTTTTTAATTGTTAAATTTATTGGGGTGACATTGGGTATTAAAATTATACAGGTCCCAGGGGTGTCATTCTACATGACATTGTCTGTGTGTTGCATTGTGTGCTCACCAATCCAGAGTCGGTTCTCTTTCCATCCCCAGAGATTTGATGCCCCCTCCCTACTCTCCCCATTTCACTTATTTAAAAGCTAACAAACGAAAACCAGCTGATTTACTTTGCAGGACACAACACTGGGGAGAGGAGTAGAATAGGAAGGGTCTTTAAGGGAAATCATTCACCAACATGGAATTCTGTTTTTCTAATGAGAAAGCTCCACCCACAATCTTAGCCTTCCTCCTCTCCCTTTTCATAATGCTTCTTCTCATGCCTGCTTAGACTATGGCTATGACAGAGCGACACCTCTAGAACACATCTTGATTGTAGGTTGAGGACAGAAGGCCAACAAATTGTACTTTCACGGCACTTCTGTGGACATTAAAATCAGCTCTACCAGAACTTTTTTTGTGTGTTGAGAGAAGATAAAGTTGAAATCCTTTTTCATCCAAGATTTTTGTGACACTCTTATTCATTCCTACTTTCTTTTACACCACCACTAGTTGGTCATGTACATCCCTACATTTCAGTTTCTTTGTCATTGATTAACTGGCATAAACAAACTATTAGCCGAAAGAGAGTAGTTGCAGGCTGCATCAAGCTATTACATCATTGTCTTCCATAGAACCAAGTGAACCTGCTTGTGACTAAACACTAGTAACTCCTACTCTTCTTGACAACATCAGTCACTCTGATTACCATTTCAGTTCTATTCCCTCCCCACCTCAGTTGAGTGCTTTCTGCATTTTCCTCTCGGAATGATTGTACCACAGTTTTTCACTGGGAGCCATTTTTAAAGCCTTTATTATTGTCACTACAAAATATGGCAGCATTTTTTCGGCAGTTTTCCCAGAGCTTATATCTTAAAGTCAGCTTACCTGCTGCTGAATGCTTTCTTTTCTTTTGAATGAAAGGTGTTATGCAAACTTAAGTTATTGCTCTTTTTAAAAAATCAAGCAGGATAACTTGTTCTATAAGATAATTTTGCCTGTGTAATACGTATCTCTTGACGACTTCTTGGAAAGCTCTTCTTTCAGCTTTCACTGTGAGATCTTTGTTGTTGTCATGCTTCTGTTAAGGAGGCCCTTGGATCACCACCATGGTGCATCTTGGCTGGTCGCTTCTTTCACATGCTGTCACCACCTCTCTTAATTGCTTGGTTTACAAATCAGACTAGCAATGTGTTAAAATGAGATGGCAAATTTATTTAAGACAAGTCTGTAAATGTGTATGCTTTCAAATACACATTCAGCCGTGCATGTATGGATTTCGAAAAGAGAGCAAGAGACGGGAGACAGAGTTGTCTGTATATGTAAGTGAACAAAAGTGGAAATGTTCTGTGTGTGAATATCCAGTTTCTGTACTGAGATGTATCACAAGCATATGTGTGATACTTCAGTTCATGGATGCATACATACCACCTTTCCAAATACATACTGGTAACAGCAATCTTGGTGAGCAGGATTCAGTAGACAGTTCATGTAACAAGACCTACAACTTGAATAGGAAAAGGTCTTTCATGTTAAATGTTCATGTGCTTTCATTTGTTCAGATTTGGCCCTCAAAAAGGTGATCTTAGTTTGAGTTCCTCAAATTGTATTTGTGTTTGACTTCTCATACTTAATGGGAATTTGCCCTTGAATTCTAGTTCCTCTCTGAAGAATAAAATTCTTAGGTGATATGCTGTAGACTCTCATTTAACTGGCACCCATGGGGATTGGTAGATGCATGATGAATGTAAGTAGACTTTCTGTTAACCAGAACTCAAGCAACCATCAAAATTTGCCAGTTGCTTGAGTTCTGGTTACAGAGAGTCTACTGTATCTAGATAGGTGACTTAACTCCTTCTCATGCTCAAATATGATTATAGGCCATTTCAGATTCGTCCCAGGAAAAGTTCATCTGTCAAGATGCAAATTTTGAGCAGTTTCTCCATTTTGCCCATTTTATTGTGGAAATGACTGTCATTCACAAATAATTTGTTCCTGAATTTGAGGTCTATGTGACTACTGTATCATAAATCAAAATATTATTATGGTCATAGAGTGGCTATAATAAGGATGCTTTAGAATTACATATTTGGTCTTGCCCACTTGGTCCCAACTTAGATTTGCTTCACTTTTGAGTCAAAGGATACCGTAATTTTACATGTCACGACCACCTAAACTTTATCTGTGAACATGAAGCCCGGTTGTATGCTATTGGTTTCTTATTGGGAGGTGGGTGGATATCTTTTATTTAAACTAAACTGACAGTTTTTGTTGATAATCCATGAGACAGATTAAATTTCATCTTGCTCTTCAGTTGTTCCTGAGGCTGTGTGGGATGTATAGTAATAGAATTTTATTTGACAGTAGTGTGAATAGCCCTGATTTCAACCACAGAGAGCTGAGATGTTGATTAAGAACAGTCATATTAACCATGTTTTAAGTCCATGACAAATGAACTGAAAGGTTCTGTTTGTCTGTCCACAAACCCATTGTTAGCAAATGCACTTTTGATTTTAATTGCTTTACTTACTTAGTAATATCTTTCAAATATGTGGAGTTGTCTCAGGGAAACTTTTTTTTCCCCCAAGACTTATTCAGTGCTGTATTTCAGTGGTATACACCCCAATATATTATTCCTTTAAGAAATGAAATTGAAAATATTCAGAATGATGAAAATTTAAGAGAGAATGGGTAACAGGGTAACTAAGAAACAGAATCAAATAAGGAAGAGATGGATAGTAAGTGAGAAGTAAGTATAAATGTTTCAGAATATGCTTCACCAAAAATTGCTTTTTAAGTGTCACTTTCGCTTGCTGTGGAAGACATTGAACAAAAATCAAGCCTGATGCAATTCAATTTAAATTTATAACTCTATTATTTTAATATATTTACTCAGGGTTAACAACTCATTTAGCACCAAATTGCTTATTCTTAATGAGTCTCTGATGCTAAAATTGAGCTGAGTTAAACTTTACTGTGAAATAACAACAGTACTATTGCATGATCATGTAATAAAATGAAGTAAATGCTACTCAGTGCCTATGGAGTGGAAACCAGATTTGTGACATGAAATAAAAAATGTATCATATGCCTATTGCTTGCATAGACATGATTAATAGATTTTTGTCCACAAAAACATGATCTACCTACTTTTGTTTTGCTGTGGAAGATTCTATGTCATACATATTTTATTTGAACATTGTCCTTGTTCCTATAATAAAAGAGCTCTAGAATCTATTAAATATAATGTCAAGTGTAACCCAAATACCCTAGACACTACTAGCCTATAATCACTCTCAAGGTTATGATGACACTTGTCAAGATAGGGTTGATAGTTAGAAATCAACACTCTTAAAATGTTAGGTAGTTATTTCCAGGACATTCTTTAGGAATGTGTCACATGTACTCACAAACCAGTCAATTATCATATGGTGTCCAAATTAGTCTTTTTTTTTTTCTTTCTTTCTCCACTATCATCCCGTTGTCTATGAAACACTGGCCTCAGATCTGGTTGCATATGTCCAGCCTTGAAAACAGTCCATCACAAGAACCAAGCCCCTGGGGCAGAAGCTTATCTCTGCACAACGCTGTAGTCCCTTGAGTGTGAGCCCAACACTGAGTTTCCCACAGAGAGTAGATGAGTACACTATGCCGTGAGGCATCACCTGGGCTGAGGAGAAGTTCTTGTGCCTGAACTTTAAAAATTTTCTCTTGAATTTAAATTTTTCTCTTCGGCTTTTGCCTTCAACCCAAACCACCCCCTCCATCTTCCTAAGGTCTCTCGGGGCCTTTGCATCCACAAAAAGTTCTTTCTTCTCTGCCATTCTAAAACAAATCCCCTGTGAAATCAATGGAGCAAACAAAGTGGGAGCTGGTGGATAGCATAGAGCATTGAGGTAGTATTTTCACTAACAGTATTGGGCCCTAGCACTGCCAGCCAATAGCCTTCCTATAATTTATTCCCTATGTCTATGGCTTCAGGCAACATTTAGATGAGAAATATTTTTGAAAATATATGCTATTTATGTTTCTGGATATGAAATACTCTTCACGTAACAAGTCATGAAATTGAAAAGAATTCACTTTTTCTTGTATTTTTTGTTTTTTGTTGTTGTTTGTGTGTTTTTGTTTGTTTTCTAGGAATATTCACCTTTCATTCAGCATGCCTTCGGTGAAATCAATATTAGGACTCATAGTTATCACTAATTACTCTGATTTGAGCCACAATCCTAGTTTATCCTTGTCAATGAGCAGCCTTGTGTTAGCATTTTAAAGACTGTTTGAAATATACATGGAAATTAATTCTTGTTCTCCCTTGGTCCATGTCTTAATCAGCATTTTCACAGAATCACACTTGCCAGAAAATAACAATGGGAAGCTTAAATTTAAAAAAATCTTTCTAGAATTACAAAAATAAGCTTCTTGAATAGATTTTTAAAATAGATAATTTATCAGTTTGCGTCTGAGCTTTAACACTGGCCTGTGTACTGTATTTGAGGTAACTGTAATTTTCATAACTCTTTCTATTCAGTTCATGGTAGTTTATGTATTAAATTCTGAGTGAGTTTTTTTGGTGTTTTTTGGGGTTTTTTTTAGCATGGGTTTCTAGGTTTCTAACTTAGTATTTTAAGGGTTCAGTAATAATAGGGATTTTGTTTCTGTGTGATGAACATCTTCTATTTTACTTTTTCTCTTTCTTCCATGCAAGTGAATTCTTTTTGGTTCACAATAATTTTCATGATAGACTCAGTTTCTTCCGATGGATTTATTTTGATGTTTGGATAGAGCAATGCTTTACTTTGGTTAGTCTTTTATTTGTTGAGGTATAACTTACATATAGTAAAATGCTCAGATATTAAGCATACTATTCAATGAGTTTTGACAAACGCATGTAATTGTGTACACAAAACCCCTAATATGACACAGAACTTTTTATGCCCCCAGCATGTTCCCTCATGCCCATTCCAAATTCTCCCTTCCCCGTAAACAACTGGGTATAACTTCTATTATCATTGATTAGTTTTTCTTATTCTAGAATATCATAAAAATGAATTCATATATTTTGTACTTTTTGGTCTGGCTTCTTTGTAAGTCTTTGTACCAAGTCACCTCAATAAATTCAATAATTAAAAAAAAGAAAAAGTCTTTGTGCTTTGCCTTTGGCTTGAGGTCACAATTAGGCTAAATAAGTTATTTAATTAATAAAAGAATACTGAAATTACAAAGCAGTAATTGGAGAAGATCAAAAACATTATTTTGAAACATTATTTCAAATTTTATTTCAAACTGCTTTTGAGGTTTGGTGAGTTTCTTTTTAGTAATATGCATACCATTGAGTCTCATAGACTTGAGCAAGTCAGAATTTCTTATGAAATTAGGCGTTGCGACTTGCTACCTACTGAATGATAAAGGTGAAACTAAGTGTTTAAGAGTGACTTTGAAGACACTGAGGTAGGCTTTTACCAAATTTGAAATAATGTTTCAAAATAATGTTTTTGATCTTCTCCAATTACTGCTTTGTAATTTCAGTATTCTTTTATAAATTAAATAACTTATTTAGCCTAATTGTGACCTCAAGCCAAAGACAAAGCACAAAGACTTTTTCTTTTTTTTAATTATTGAATTTATTGAGGTGACTTGGTACAAAGACTTTTTCTTTATATGTTCATGCTCAGCCTCCTGAATACTGATGAAGCCCATTATTTAACAGTAAGATCAGCTAACAGAATAGTTACCTAGTTTCATCATTCTATATTTTTTATAAATCATTTGCTAACATGATTTTCCAATACCTTCACTTTCCTAAATAAAGAAAAACAATGATTAAGACTAGATCATTTTGTTAAAATCCTAAAGAGCTCTTTAACTTGAAGTATAAGTCAAGCATAGATTTTTATCATCTGTTAACAAACAATAACAATGTTTTTTTCTCAAAGTTAAAAACGGAAAATAAGGCACTAAGGAAGAATGCCTAAAAGAATAGCAGATGAAGTTCAGAAATTTTCAGCTGTGGGTTTGTTGAAAAATAGTGATACACTTGACTTCATTTAGAACCTTATTTAATAAACATTATTATATGTTTTAACTTCCTGGTATTTCAAAGGTAAAATATAGACAGTAATTACTTTTTTAAATATCCTTACCTGATACCGAACATTTCTCATAATATCAAGTTTTATTTGTGCATTGAGATTTATTAGGTTGACAGTTTCTAATGTAGCCCATTTCATTTAGAATTCTTGGGAAAACTGTTGACTTCATTTTGAGGTAACTTGCTCCCCTCATAATTGAATGCTTTCAGTATCAATTCAGTAAATGATAAGAAGCTACTATTATAATCATTTATAGCCTTAAGAAAATAAAAATAGAATTCATTTGAGGCGATAAAGGGATTTCAGAAAATATCAAGTGTAGAAAATATTGGTGTATGCATTTTAAATGGCAGCATTTTAAAAATCAACTTTGGGTAAATAAGCAAACTAAAAGAAAACACCAAGAAATATATTGTTTTTCATTGACCCATTTGAGAATGAAACAGAAACTTATGGTATCAGAGATAGTAAGTTTCAGTTTGAGGGGTTCTTATCTAATGACAATTCATTACAGTTTAAAAAATATAAAATGTTAACTGGTACAGATGCACTTAACTTTACAATGCACATCCTAATGTGCCTGTGTAAATCATTTAATTTAAAGTTGAATAATTATTTAAGTGTTGTAGGAAAAGGAAGGAAAAGCCTTTGAAGTTTTCTGTTATAATACAAACAATACTGACTTCTCTGCTTTGTAAATTAGTGTATTTTCAAGCTAGCTTTGCTGAAAGTGATACATTCTGTTAAATGTAGAAGTCTGATAGAAAATAATGTTTAAGTATACACAATTCAGCTGTTAGATGACATAAATAAATTGATATTTTAGTAGTTCTTAGTGTAGAGCGGGTGGGGGAAGGGCTCTCAGCATCACTGGGGCTGGGGATGTGTTTAAATTGCACATTCCTCCCCTGCTCTGATAAAAACCAGGACCATGAAGAGTCACTGATACTAATCAGAGTGTGATGGACCCGTGAACTATTTGAAGGCCAAGAATGAAATGATGAATAGTTGCAACATCCTTATGAATATGGTCCCTGGAATGTTATAGTAAAAAGTAATGTGAGTGCCATCTCAAGGCGAAGAAGGAATTCCAACTTCTAGAGAATTTCCTCAATTGTTATCCTGCATATGAATATCTCATTTGGGAGCTTCAAGAAATTCTCCCAGAGTAAAGAGGGGCCCAGGTCTTGAATAACAATGGCTGAAAAGGAGGACAATTCTGAGCCTGTGGGAATTTACACAGCAAATAAGAGAAGCAGCCTTTGAGCTCATCTGAGTTTCTTGGGGTCTCAGTAAGGTGTAAGTTCGTGTTTATTAAACAAGGCTGGTTTCCTCTAGACGTCTCCTTCCAAGACATGATGATGACTTTAGTTCTTTTTTTCTATATAGTAGCCAATTCCAAGATTACGTGTACATAGCTTAGTCAACACTTAAACAATTGTTGGCACCACACAATTGACATTGTTTGTGCATATGGTAATTGAAAATTAGTGGTTAATCATTAGCGCTTGATTCTACAGCAGTATTAACAACACCTTCCAAAATTAATCAGTTGAAAAGTCATCCTTAGAAAGTCTTACATTAGCCAGCTCGCATTTGCCAGTGCCACGCGTGTCTATTTAGCCAGCTCCACTGCTCTCTACGAGATTGCCTACGTTACCTCCCTGTCTTGTTCATATTATACAATATGAACATGATGAATATGAATATATAATCATCAACAGACGGAAAGGGATATGGAATGTTTATTTACAATAAGTGATTTTCATTCTGTCTGCATTGGATGCATGGGGTTTAGCTTTCATTGTCGCAGTTGCTCACTGTCACAGTCTTAGATGTGGTATGGAAAGCACTTACCATACACTATCTACTTGTCTTGTGCTCTTCAATATACTAGCCACTAGACGTACATGGCTCTCGAGTAATTAAAAGACGGCTAGTGTGAATGAGTTTTAAATTTCATGTAAATGAAATCCATTTCAAGTTAAACAGTAAAACTGAAACAGTGTAAAATATTTTCCATTAAACACAACTTTATTGTTCTGATAGGGCTATGTTTTACCTGAAACTCTGAGATTTAGCATCTGAATTGAAATGTGCAGTGTAAGTATAAAATACATACTAGATTTTGAAGACTCAGTATTAAAAAAAAGATGTGATCTCATTAATAGTGTTTGTATTAATGAGTTGAAGTTACAATATTTTGACTAGATTGGGTTATGTAAAACATATTATTAAAATTAATTTATCATGAGGAAGCTGGGATGGCTCAGCAGGTTGAGCGCTCGTCTTGCAGCCCTGGGGTTCGAGGATCATATCACAGCCCTGTCCCGTGTGGACCCAAATGCTGAACTGGGATGTGCCCCTAATTCGGTTCTCACCAGGGTGAGCTTCCCACGTGGGAGGCCCCCAGCTGGTTCCTACCCTGCATAGCCCTGTGCCCACCTGTGGAATGAAACTAAAAATGTAGAAAACTGATGACATACAACTGTGGAGACTGCTTTGGGCCCTCCCCCTTCTCTCTCTCTCCCTCTCTATCTCTCTTTGTCAAAAACAAGAAAAATAAATATTAAAAAAAAAGGAATTTAACATGTTTCTTTTACAATTTTTTAATATGGCTCCCCGGAAATTTGTAATTACATAGGTGGTTCACATTATATTTCTATTGGGTAGATGTAGAACGTTCTGAAATGTGTAGCAATTATTCTTCTATGGTTTCATAAAGAAAAAATTAATCCAAGGCTTTCTTCATGGTCTGTGCCAGGAGGGAAGGGGTCTCTCCTGGTAGAGGAGATGGCCGGCCTTGTGCTTTGTGATTCTTTTTGGCCTGCTGTCATTCGTTCACATTTTCTCCTCCACTCGCCTTTCTGCTTTGTAGGTAGTACATCCTTTCTAGCAATGGGCTTAGGGACTTTTCTTCTACTTTTCCTTCTTGGTCTGTGAAATGTGTATAATAAAGAGAGGTGAGCTGATTGTTCAGAAAGGCAGTAATGATTGCAGGTGATATAGTTGGAAAGATGTGAGTTTGAACCCTCATTCTTTCAGTTATCTGCTGCATGACCTTGAGGAAATTACTTTTTCTAAATTTCAATTTACATCATTTATAATGATACCTTGTGTGAACATTTTGGTTGTGAAAATGAAGGAGTGAAAAGGAAACAAGACATGAAAATACCCAGCATGTCCTCAAATATGTTCTGAACCAAGACAATGTAAGTTTTTAATATCTGCCCTTACTTAGTGACCATATGGAATCCTAACTGTTAAAACACCTACACAAGGAAACTGACACACCCACCAGCTGACCAGATTGATCCCCTCCCTGGTGAAGAGAGGGTCTCATTTCTCTGCTACCTCAGCCCCTCTTTCTATACCTCTGCAGAGCATTCATGTCTTCTACTTGGATTAAAATTAAAATTACACTTAGATTAGATCAAATGATTGTGCCTGGTTGTGAGGAGAAGAAACAAAATTTTAAACTAACCCTAACCACGCAATGCAGCATGATATTTGGGTATATTTTTTCCCTCTAAAATGGAAATTATTTTTCAGCCTTCTCTGAAAAAGTTATTTGCTAACAACATCCCAGTGCAAGTTAACCTGTTAGGAGACTTGCTCTGTGTTTTAGAAGTGCTTGTCAGACAAGCTTTCAATACAGAGATGTGTGATTTACATAAGTTTGCATAAGCAAATGTTACTTCAGGGACAAGTTTCTCTATTTCTTCTCAGACTACAGAACAAACACAGAGGGTCAGGTGGTAGTTTCTTAGTAAGCAGATCAATTATTTTGGAATCACAGGAAGCCTAATGTACCATGTTACTAGTCCAACCTTAGTTCTCCCCCACGGTGTTCTCTTATGTCCCATTTGTACTACTACTGTTGTTGTTAATATCTTTTTCAGTTCGGGTGGCTGGCCCCAACAAAACTCCTTACCTCTGTATCTTATCTGTTAGTGTCACTTCATATTAGAGAGAACTGATTAATAGTAGTCAATGTGAGCCTTTGTCATAGAAGACAGTCCTTTCGGAGAATTTAGGTAAGTAATTCAGAGTCAGGCTGCTGGACCTTGAAAAAAAAAACAACCTCAGACATGGCCATTTGAAGCCAGTCTTCTTTGAATGTAAAACATATAGGCAGAGGAAGAGATCGAGCCAACTGGTTAATCCCAAGGCACAATAAGATTAAGATGCAACTGAACATCAAATGTTGAGCATTACAAGATACCCATTGGAATATTCTTGATCCAAAGCATCCCCTACCTGCAGCCTAAGCACTAATAGTTACTTTCTAATTTAATTTGAATATTCATACAAGTAATAGAAAATAAAATGTAGGAGATAATTTGGTTTTAATCAGTGTGTAGCGATTGGGGGTGGTGGTGAAGAAGTGAAATGTGATGTGAAATTTAAGACAGATGTGCTTTGATGAGGAAAAGGCAGAGATTTTGTAAGATAGATAAACTCACAGTCTTCTTTGTAGTATTAATATCACTGGTGCAGAAGAATTGGGAGATAAATTCAGCTGTGGTGGTAGAGATACAATCAGGGATTGTATCTCTTTTTGAAGTCAGGTCACAGTTATTGGAGAACCTTAAAGAAGATTTTGCTCCCGTTTCCTGTCCAAGGCAGACATTTTCTCCTGGACATTCCTGATGGAAGATCATCTACCTTGTATGCCAGTGACTGGCTCTATGTGATGGTATTTTATTCGGGAAGCTGAGCATGTCAGCATAGGACCCGCTTGTCGGGGTTCATAGAGGAGCTGAGTATAGAAGAAAGAGTGTCAAAGAGCCATGTTACTAATCGCTGTGGAAGCTATTTGTTCTCCACAAACAGAGCTTTTGAAACAGTTTATACTTGGACTTGAAGCCTAAGGAGAGTCTAGTCTCCTCTACTTCTCCGACCAACTGTTTCTTAGCATCAGCAAGACTGGATGTGTCCAGTGGGATCTGGGTTTGGGGAAAGCAGAGGAGAGACTGACACCCTGTAGAATCTGGAAGAGAAAGTGCACATGTATTTGTGCTTTTTAAGGTACAGCAACTCCATCCAGTAGTGAAGTGTAGTCAAATGTGTGGCTTCAGATTTGACTGGATTATCAGCTCCTCTTCCACGATGAAGAGCTAGGAAGTAGATGAGAAGAGCTGGCCTGGGACGGGAAGCACCCACTAAGCATCTTCTGCTTCGAATCTCAGAACGTTTCAGTGCGTTTTTTTCTGTGCCTGGACAGCGCCAGTTCTCAGACAATTCTCTCTTAAGTGAATCTGCTATTCTCCGCCTCTGTTACAGTCATGGAGCCAGACTCTGTGGTCACGAAAGAAACAGATAATTTATAATCATTCTCTTACGCATGTTGACTTTTCACATATTTTAAGACAACAAGTCACTATCCAGCCCCCTTTTCAAAAAGGGGCCATTGTGTTCCATCTGCCATTTCTGAATCTATTTTTATGATTATTTAAAGACGCCTAACAATTCTGCCACAATCACATACATAAGTTTCTTCAGTCTCCCAGATTAGCATTCCTTGGGGCTGTATCCTCTATCTCATCGGGAGAACCTAATTGCTCCCGTTATCTCCTCTTATACCAGGCTTTTGCTACCCCTGGCCTAAGATGGCTTTGAATCAGTTCCAACACAAATTCTTAAAACATGATGAGATTTTTTTATGACCGTTTTTGTTTGTTTGTTTGTTTTAGCTCATCAGCTATCATTAGTGTCAGTGTATTCAATATGTGGACCATGACCATTCTTCTTCCAATGTGGCCCACGGAAGTCACAAGAGTGGACACCCCTGTCTTAATACTATGAGCTTAGCTTCCTTAAAACCATGTGTATTGTGATTTTCCTAGTGTGAAGATCACTTTTCATGTGAAGAAAACTAAAAAAATATTTCTGTGTCTTCACACCTCTGTTTTACCAAACAGCCCTAAATCTCCTCTGTTCTTGCTCCAGACAGATCATACATGCTACATTCCTAACACATAACAAAGTAAAACAAAAATTCATGGGGGTTATTGGACTATGTGTAAGACTTAGGAGACCCCAGTCTTCAGTTTACCTGGTACTATTTGGAACAATGACAATAATAAATATAGAGGCCTTGCTCTGTTTTCAGGACTGTTCTGAGCACTTTCCATATATTTGCTCAGTTGATGCTAACAATAGTTGCTTTCGGTGGACATTATTAATTTCTACTTTCTGTTGAAATGGGAAGTCAGGGAAGTTGAGTGGCTTGTTCAAAAACACAAAACTGAAAGGTGGAAATGTGGCCGAGCTGAGGTTTGAAGTGTGAATTCAGGCCATCTGGCACCAGGGACCACAGTCTTTTCATTACACTGTGCTGCAGTGTCTACTTATAGGAGACCGCATCCTTTTATGTTCTTCCCTTTTTTATTGTGAACCTTTTTCTTTTTTTTTACCTGTTTTTATCTTTTTAAACTCGGAGCTTCTTAGAGATTTTGCGGTGTGGCCATTCAAATATTTTAGATCCTCTAAAATAGTCTCTGAATGGAAGAGAGAGTGTTCCAGCACACATAAAATGCGCATGCGTACTTCAGAGCAGCAGGCTTGAGGTAGAGCCTAAAGGAGGAAGTATCACAAAATAAGTAATGATGGTGTAACTCAAAGGAAGATAAAACCCCAACTATTTTAAGGTCAAAAACTAGACTCTACAAAGACATTGTCCTGGTTCAGTGGCAAAGGAAAGGAAGTAGCATAAGGTGAGTCTGTAGGGGAGTGATGTGAGGCCAACAGAATGGAATCGGTGGAACCGGAAGGTCAGCTCTGCGAATTCAGTTATGCAGCTGGAAACCTAACGAGGGCGATGGAGTGGGCGAGCGATCCCCAATCCTCCTGATGACTCTAAAAGCCAGGGGCTCTAGCCCCTAGGTCTTAGATTCTAATGCTGTTCTCCAATTACGGGGACCAGGAGTATGGGGAGAGACGGCCAACCCGGGACTAGGCAGGGAGTGTACAAGGTGAGCCTGGAGCATCTTGTAGTGACAGAAAGTAAGAAAGTACAAAAGGAGGGAGGAGAGAGGGGAGTGAGGAGAGGGGACGAAAGAGGTCTGAGGGAAGAAGTCACACTGAAAGATAGGGGTATGTCATAGGACCATAGGAACCAACTGACAGTGCCAAAGCCAATAGAGGCAACAAAATAAAGCAATATTGAATTATAATCCCATTTAGGATGATTAGAAATAAATTATGTAAATACTCCACCATCAATGAGGTGGAGTATAGATTTCCATTCCTTAAGTGTGGGCTATACATAGTAATATCTTTTCAAAGAGTGCAGCATGGAAAAGGGGAAATAGAATAATTTTTATTCAAGAAAAACTGGCATACACTAACTCAGCCAAGTAATGAAGGCCAACAGCAATAGGGATAATCATATTGATCATGTTAATACACACCCTTGATATAATGTGATGAAATATAATGTAAATCATAGTTGGGATCCTGAAACAGAAAAAGGACATTATGTAAAAACTAAGAAAATTAGAATAAAGTATGGGTTTTAATTAAAAATAATGTATCAATATATGTTTATTAGTAGTGATGAATGTACCATATTAATGTAATATGTTAAAACAGAGGAATCTGGATGAAAAGGAATTCTTTGCACTACCATTGCAACTTTTCTGTAAATATAAAACTATTCCAAAACTAGAAAGTTTATTTTAAAATTTTAGGGGTAGAAGTTTACTGTCAGTTCTAGAAATCTTTGGGAGAAGTGGATTTGGTACCTATGTGACAGCATCGTCATTAAAAGGCATCATCTGAAGGTAAGATAATGGAGGTCCCCTGACCTATGATATAACAAAGTCAGCATAAGGCCAACCTTTGACTACAACTGCCTATCTCTTCCCTTTGATTCATTCATTATCTGCAGGTTTCTGATTCTCTGGAATAATCTGTAGTCTCAATTTCAACACAACAACTTTTTTCATATCATCCTTCATAATAAAGCAGAGGCATGTGAGTACCTGTTATATGAATTCATGTACTGACAAGGGGGCAATATTAATTAGAGTATAATAACAACTAAGGGGTCTAAGAAGACCTAAGGTTGGTAGGCAGGTTCTGATGTACATGTTCACACCTTAGCATTCCAGAAAAATTGTCACTGCTACTTCTTTCTTAAGGTATAAAGCACCAAATGCTTTAGAAATATGAGTGAGAGAGAATGAGAGCCCTCGCTTACCCCTGTGGCATGGCCAGCCTCCCTACCGCTCCCTCTACTTTAGTCTTTGGGGCACACAGCGTTTCTCTGAGGTCTGTCTGCTCTGGAAGGTACTGACTCTAACATTAGCAAGGAACTCTTCTCAAGGCCAATGAGTGGAATTGGAGTTTGTTTTTCTCTGTGAACTTGCTAGTCCTTTCTGTGAGGGATTCGATTCTGTACCTGTTCTTTGTTGTCTTGTTTCTGATAGAAGTCCAAGGATCCCCAAGATTTTCATATGATATGGGCATATCTGTGCTTTCTACGTTGTTCTCTGATCCCATATGTGACAAACAGGTCCTTAATATTTTTCATCATTTTGGGCGGTAGCCTGAAGTTTTCACTTGCATTGGAACTTCATTGTGCTCATTTGCAAGGTACGATACTCCTACCTCTGTGCCAGCCAAGCCCTCATTTCTATAGGCTTCATTCTCACCCCTCTTTCACCTGAGTACACACTGTTCCAGCACGTTCTACCGCCCACGCAATGGGTTCCAGGTTGAGACAGATCTAGACACCATCTGAAGGTGTTCTTCATTCTAAAGTAATCTTAGAGGTCATCTTCAGGTCATTACATTAAAACAGAGGTTACAAACTTTTATGCCTACGGGGGGCAGATACAATAAATGAGCCACCTGGATCTGAGGTCAAGAAAACAGTAGTCCAGGCAAGACTGGCACTCACTTTTGGCCGCCGTGTCCAAGACACAGTGGAGAACAGTAGGGCCTGTGACTTCCTGGAGAACCCAGTCTCAAGGAAGCCGCCCCCCTCAGATACTGTCAGTCATCAGCACACAGGAATGCTGGTCCAATCCTATAAACCTTTTTTATTTTTCAAGATCAGCCAATGTCAAGACTTTTGCATTCCCTCTTAGAATTCATTATTACCTCTTTTTAAAATTTCTTTTACTTAAGACACGGAGTGGGCTAAATAAGACACACCTAGGAAGCAAGATAAGACTCATTACCACAAGAGGGCTGCCTCTGAATGTGAAGAAGAAAGGGAAGCCCAGTCCTCGAATTGTGGAACAAGATTAAGATCCCAGTTCTAGGCTCACAATCTCATTGCAAGCATGCAGTCATTGTGTGTTGCATGTGTGACATTACGCCTTAATGAGCTACCTCACAACAAGGCTGCACAGGCTGTGCAACCGGTTTAGAGTTCCGCCTGACTCAGGTGACAGCGCTTATTTCTTCCCACCTCACTTATTTTGGAATTAAAAAAAAACAACAACAAAAAAACTCACCCAGTCTTTTCTTCTTAGTTCTAAGTTTTACAGTAGTGTATACCGTTTTCTTAAACTGTTCTTTTCCATATCTTCTGTCCTGTTATTTCTACTTATCCACACACACACCCCTCCGGAGTGTTCCCACCAGTGCGCTTAATAAGCGGAGGCTTTGGGTCTGCATAGGATCCTGCTTTGCGAGTATTTGGCTCAACTGGTCCTGCTGTCTTTGTGTGTGCTGTCAAGATATCGCATAGCTTTGATGGGCAGCGTCATTGGTGCCTCACCCCTGTGTGTGCCCAAGCTGCCATCCCTTATTGGCTAGAATAAGGAGCAAGAGACAAATGCCCACTGTTGCCCAAAGCGATGGATCAAAAGGTCTATAGGAGGACATACACTGTTGAGTTCTATTTGCTTAATCGTGCCAGAATGATGGAGGGCCGCCATGATTTCCACAGTAGCAGGGGCCTGAACTCGAGGCTGCTGCTTTGTAGCAGTTGTCTGGTCTGGAATTAGCTAATGAGGCTCCTTTTGTTTCAGCGTTGGAAAGCCTCCAAAACCCACTCAGGAGGGAAACGAACAAATGTCTTTTTTGGTGCCTCTGGATAAATCTTCATGATGAAATGCACAGTCGTTCCACCTCTTCAATCTTCTCCCTTCCAGTCCCCCAGTAGACACTCAATGACTGTGGAGGCCAGAAAATAAAAATAAATAAATTTTTCTTTGTTTAAAAAATAGTGAGGGAGGTATGCGAGTAAGGGCTAGTTAGAAATAGCTGCGAGGTTCACACTCTTCAGGTGATATTCTAAGTATACTGATTCGTGCCATCACTTCTGATCATTTCAAGACTGGCTGTTTATGGAATGTATGGTCACTAGCAGCTGCTGCCATTGTCAGAGAATGCAAATGAGGAACCAGGGACAGTAACCTGACTCATTTCCATTAGGATGGGCCATCTTTTCATCATTACATTTTTCTCTAATAAGTCTCTGCATGAATATGATTTTTACAGCGTAGAATAATTTTCTCATGGGCTTTTATGTTTTCAATGATTTTACTGATTTGTGTGCATGTTGGAATGCCCAATGAATGGTCAACAGATATTTGTTGAGCATCTATTATGTGCCATATAATATTGGGAATATTGGATTTTATCTGGGGTCATAGTTTTCAAGGAACTCAGTGGCATAAGGAAAATAAGAATATAACATTTATGTGTGCCAATGTTCTAGGCACACCATGGCACAGTGGAAATGATCAGCTTGAACACTCTTCTATGAAATATTACTAGGAGAAAACAAGGAGGAAGAGATTTAACACAGGCACTTACATTGCAGCTGCCTCTGACAATTTATGCTGTTATTAGTAACCCAGTTTGACTGGTGAATTTACTTTGACAAAAAAGTAAATCTTGCTCATGAAATTTTGTTTAAGTTATATATGGATGTTTTTATGTGTAAGTGTGCGTATACTCATTTGTATTTATGTTTGTACTGAGTCACAATAAAATACGTCGATTTTTGGATATAGCTGTCAAACATATTTGAAAGCTATCCATGTAAGTGATGGAGACAACAGAATTCAGAAATCAACATTTATAATGCATGTCCTATACATAATTTTATTTTCTAAAGTCATTGATATAAAAAGTCTATTATACTAGTCAATCATGAATAAATAGTGTTTTCAGACAAAAAACAACAGGGGATGTGATAAAGAGAGCCTTCTTCCTGGCCTGCAATTCACACTTCCAACATTTAAAAAATTAAATATTCAGCCGTGTGTGGGAATTTCAATCCCCAAGAGAAAGAAGGAGAATGTGTAGGTTCAGATGCGTTATTCTAGCTATTTCGTCAAAGTGCCATTTTAGAAGCCACTGTCTCCCACAATCAAAAGGAGAGAGATTCAGGATTTGCCTGTAACTTAGATTTTTTTTCTTTCCAAGACCACATCTTTTCTGGTGGGAAAATAGAATTTAGGTAATTCAAGTAGAGGGAGTAAACTTCTTCAAGACCACAGCGAAAGTAACAGTTTGAGCCACCTATTTAGATGTTAATCCACAAACCTGTTTTTTATAGCAGACTGGGGCCTTTGATCCTATAACTCTTCCACCCCCTGGCTGACTGCTCTGATCATATTTTAAGGCTGTTGATATAATTGCATTGATAAATATCCTTGGATTGTTTGTTTTACTTTTCTTCTTCTTTCAACTTAGTGTTTGTATTTTTGGCTTGACATTTGCTAAAAATTAGTGCTAGACAAAGTAAGAGGTTCTGGAAACAGCAAGGTTCAAAATTTTGTACAACCAATATAATTATTCTGGAGGAAATAACAGTGAAAAGGCGAGTTTGAGAATTTGGTGTCCTTTGGGTACAATTACAATCTATTTTGTCTTTTCTCATCTTTATATAATGTTGTGAAATTTGAGGCTTAGATTTGCATTGGTGACAAATGAGTGGTAGAGAGGGAAAGGGTTGGAAGAATATTGGAGATGGCGAGTTGATTTCTCTAACATTAATAGACATTGATCTCTGTTATCTTTTCTTTCTTCACAAAGGAAAGAAGGAAGGGAGGGAGGGAGGGAGGGAGGATAAGGGAGGGAGAGAGAGAGGTAGGGAGGAAGGGAATTAAAGGATCTGCAGACTTCTCCTAGATATTTCTGTAGCAGCTACACTGCATCCCCATTTTGTGCTGGAGATTGAAGCAGAGACTTTCTACAGATAAGGATTGAAATCTGATGCCCATAGATTTTGACTCAGCTGCTACCCGACCTGGTTATGGATGGTATCCAGCCAGCCTAGGGCGCTTGTAGTTTCTTATGTCATTGACAATATGTTAATGAATAAAAGTGCCAAATGGAAATAGGACACAGTTCCAAATACATGTAAACAGAAAAATACCTTTATATCGCTTCAATTTTTTTTAGTTTATATACTTTTTTTTTTTTTAAGACAGAGATGAAAGAAATGTTTTTGAAAAGTAGAAGCAGTAGAAGTGCACTCCTATGAGGTGGGAGCAGGTCTGAGCGGGAGATGGTGACTCAGAGCCCAGCTTCTATGCCTTTAAAGGTACTTTGTGCAGGAATGGCAGGGACTGTGTTCACAAAGTATGCTTACGGGTTGGCCTTTTCCAATTTCGGCCTCATATTTTCAGACCCAATTCTAGGCCCCTATGCTTCAAAACGTTCTCCTATATAATTCAGCTCAAAATGATCTTCCTTTCCAGTAGAGCCATAATTTTTATTAACTCAGTTCCTCATAGAGAGGCAGTGCATCATGGTGAAAAGAAAATTGAACTGCAAATCAGAAGACCCAGGTTCCCCTTCCTGATCTTTCTCATTCTTTTATTTAGTCACATAATTCAACGCCTAGGTCTCCTTCACCTTGACTCAGTGTGGTGAATTTGTGTGGGAAAATGGCCACCACATGGTTCTGGATGGAAAGATCTCCCCAAAAGAGGTATGGCAGGTGTGCAAATGGGAGAACCATCACCAACCCACACTCCAAACTGGATGGGACTCATCCCCCCCAAAGAGCCTGGGGTCTCCTTGCCGTAATCACAAGGTCAGAATATAGCTCCCTTCAGAGAATAGATCTTCGAATGAGCCTTTTGGATAGAAGTTTTAGGAATAAAGCAATTGGTACATTAACTAATGTCTACACATACATAGAGATACTGCTTTGATCACAGGTACAAGAAAAAGTGGATATTTATAATAAAATTTTGAAGCAAGAAGAGGAATTCTACATGCAACTAGGAAAGCAAAACAAAACAAAAAATCAACTCTGGCAACACTAGTAAGAGGTTTTTACTAGATCTTTAATAAGGAGAAAATAGAGATTGATAATTTACTGGGCATTCCTGATGGATTCCTATATATTATAAATGGTACATTAATAGTTGTTTTTTTTTTCACAATGTGGGCTCAGTTGATTTGGATTAACTCATATAGTCAGCAAATGCTATGTGTATCACCAGCTTCCTTGGTAGCATTAGGAATAGCAAAACGAATAACCCAGGCATGTATGCTATCTAACTTCATGGAACTTACTGGGTCGAGAAATTGTGAAATTAAATTTAGAATGCACAAATGGTGCTATACACAGTATGCTGGTGATGTGGATATGACCGAACAGAGTCAAGATTCCGATAACCCAGAGAATGAAAAAGTCAAAACAAAACAAAGCAAAAAAACAAAAACAAAACTGAATTTCTTAAAGAAACGTTTTTATCTGGATTTATGACATGTTAAAACGTCCTGCGAAGCACTTCGTAAACATCAGGTTGTGGTATCTAACATGTGAAATTATTTGCATGGCTATTTAAGTTCTGTGTTGATATTTATCAGTTCACATAGTTAGAGCCTTTTGATGCAGTTCAATGTAAAAGCCTTACGGGAAAGGTTAATGGGAGGAGAGGTTAGTAACATTTGTTGATCATCTGCTATCTGCTCCTCACTGCAGGAGGCTCTAAAGCTATGGTACGTCATTTCAGTATGAATGTTGTTTTTTTTTAAGTATTTATTTATTTATTTTGAAAGAGAGATAGATAGAGACAGAGAGAGAACTGAACTGGGGGAGCTCCCAGTTCAGCATATGGTTCCGCACGGGCCAGGGCCGGGACTCGATGCCCGGTCCCCAGCGCTGCAAAGTGAGCGCCTAACCCACTGAGCCATCCCAGCTTCCCCTCAGTATGAATGTTAAGAAGCATTTCTGTGCTCCTGGTATTCCCACCACACTGTAGAGTGTATTATTTTGCTTTTGTAGGTGCTTCACAAATAAATGTGTTTGTTGACTTTGTAATTCAAACTAGTAAACTGAGTAAATGCTGTCTTTTTCAGTAGCCTCAGGTTCTTTCTCCTCAGGAGCAATGGCTTTCTTGTCATGTCATTTTCCTGAGGAAGGACAGCAAAAAACTGGTCTGTCGCTTTTAGACTAAAATAATTTGTGTGGTTGCTTACTCATTTTTCCAAGCCTTTGTGGAGCTAAACACACACAGTGCTCATTCTTTGTGCTATGTGCTCTGGAAAGAAAGCTGCAGATGCCTGAAAATAGTGTGATTTCTGCCTTTGGTGCGAGCCACTGGCCGAGGGGATGGGATGCAGCCCCTTCTAGGGGGCGGGGCTTTCTAAAAGGGGCACTGTCAGCTGTTGGGTGATCCCATTGCTACCTGGAAAAAGACCAGACACCTTATGTGGAATGGCTCAACTTTTAGAAAAATCAAATTAAGATGCAGGTTCAATTAGTAATAATAATATATTTTTCTTGCTTTTTAAATAATGTAAGGGGGAAGCTGGGATGGCTCATTGGGTAAAGCACTTGCTTTGCAGCCCTGGGGACCAGGGATTGAATCCTGGCCCCAGCCCGTGCGGACCCATATGCTGAACTGTGGTATGCTTCCCATTCTGGAGGCCCCCAGTTCGGTTCTTGCTCCTCGGTTCAGCCCCTGGCTTGAGGGGGTGTGCCTCCCATGCAGGCCCCCAGCCCAGTTCCTGCCCTGCACTGCCTCCACCCACCCATGTGGAATGAAACCATGTTGAAAACTGATGAAGTTCAACTGTGGAGAATGCTCTGGGCCCTCCCCATTCTCTCTGTCTCTGTCAAAAACAATAAGTTAAATATTTAAATAATGTAAGAAAAGCGAGACCAATCCAAATATGTGTTCAGTTGCTAAAGAGACAGAAAATACTATAGAAAATGCATATGGTACATATTCAGCAAGAAAAGCAAGGTACACAATTATTTATGCATAAATTTATGTCTAATCAAAGTAGACACTTATTACTTAAAGAGATATAATTCTGCTCAACATATGCAAGGTGATTCAAGCATATTGGAATCTGAGGACTAGAAAGCAAGACCAGTAGGCAATGAGAAAATTCCTTACCTTTAGGATGCATTTTTGCTCAGTGGTTTAAAATTTGAGATGTGAAGTCATATCACCTGAATGGAATCCTAGCTCTAGGAATAATTGTGTGACATTGAGAAAGTTATACTTTCGTCATCTAAAAAATGGTAAATAACCTGAAGATCAAATTTAAATATATGTGGAGTGTGCATAATATAATACATGGAATACAAATATACTAAGTGGTGAATAGATAGTATAATTTTTTTGACATCCATGGTTGAAGTGACCAGAAGATTTTCAATCTTGTTAATGTAGAAAATTGAGCTAAACTGTGAAAAAAGGTACACAGTGCTGATAAATAGACAGGCACTGAACTTTGGTGCTATTAAGACTATGAAATTCACAGAGGCATCCAGAAACTCGAATACATTCATGCTAATGCCAATGCTGGGTAAATGATAAAGCCTGAGACACCCG
Source organism: Craseonycteris thonglongyai (assembly GCA_004027555.1). Classification (NCBI taxonomy): domain Eukaryota; kingdom Metazoa; phylum Chordata; class Mammalia; order Chiroptera; family Craseonycteridae; genus Craseonycteris; species Craseonycteris thonglongyai. The sequence goes on from PVKE010004055.1 coordinate 51,168, forward strand.
AAGATTCTAGATCCTTTTTTTTTTTTTCATTCTACAACCCTTGTTTGTATTTTTCCCTGTTCCCATTATTGACTATACTAAATGGTTTTTCAGGTTTGTGCGTGCTCAGTGGTTGAACCAGGGTGGTGAGCATCTAATGGGGGTTCTTGGACTTCCAGGGGCCTGCCTTCTGTACTTGGGCACATGCTCTAAGTAGATGAAGAGATACTCCAGGGATCTATCCCTTCTCTACAGTACAGTGATCTTTTCTGGTGATAGTCCAAGGGAAAGGAGAGCAAAGTGATAGCAAATTTGGGCAAGCTTCACGTAAGCATGTGAACAAAACTTCTAATTCCCACCCCAAATCCATGTCTCATTTTCTTATTACCAAATGCTCAATTTTAATTACAATGACAGTGCATCCAGCTTCAGCATAAAACATACCAGAAAACAGTTCCCCACCTAACTAGCAGCTAAGTGGGCGTGTAACTTAAAAGTTGACACATGACATGTTTGCAACTTGTTCGATGGTGCATATAAAAATGCTGCTGAAAGGGATCTGACTTAGGTGCAAGGGATACACCGTTTATCTTTCTTGATGCTTGGATGGGAGGACTGGAGCTTCAGCATCCATATTGGATCATAAAGTAACTTTAAGGATGTCAGTCATGTGCTAGAAATGGTGGAACACAAAGATAACAATAGAAGTAACTAGGTCTCACATAATTTTGTGGAAAATTCTATATCAGCTCAAACTACCAAATACTGGGCTTTTTCTTTGTAGTGATTATACCACTACTTGTTTATCAGTTATCCACACTGAGCACAATTTTGAGTCACTACATATATAAGCTTTGCTCAGGTGCCCATCAATTGTATTGTCTCCAATGGAAAAGAGCTTAACTCTATGTGTATGGATGTTGCAAGCTCAGAAAGCACATTGTGAGCTGATCAGACACTGTCTTTGTTTAGCTTTGTTTAGCCAAACTACTTCTCAGTTCCAAGTAGCAAAGAAGTAACTCACATTGGCCTTAGTTTTGAGTTCTATTTTATAAATCGTTGACGAGGGTTATACCAGTTGATTTAGGCATTGCCCAAAGATCTGTTTTAAAATATGTTTTTTTTATTTTTCAATTATAGTTGACACACAATATTATATTAGTTTTAGTTGTACAACACAGTGATTATACATTTATACTTGTATAACTTTTGAGTCACCCCACTACATGTAGTACCCATCTGACACCATACATACGAGTAGTTATTACAGTGTTATTGACTGTATTCCTTACGCTATATTTTACATTCCCATGACTGTTTTGTAACTACCAGTTTGTACTTCCTAAGCCCTTCTCCTTTTTTACCCACCTCCCAAACCCCCTTTCAGCTGAGACCATCAAACTGGTCTCTGTCTCTATGAGTTTGTGTTGATTTTGTTTGTTTACTTTGTTCTTTAGAGTTTGCATGTAAGTGAGAACGTATGGTATTTGTCTGTCTCTCTCTGACTTACTCCACTCAGTACAACATCCTCTAGGTTCATCAATGTTGTTGCTGATGGCAGGATTTCATTCCTTTCTATGGCTAATATGCCTTTGTATATATGTACTACCAGCCTCTTTTTTACCCACTCATCCATCGATAGACACCCAGGATGACTCCATATCTTGGCTGTTGTAAATAATGCTGCAATGAGCATATGGATGTACATGTCCCTTCCAAGTAGTGTTTTGTGTTTCTCTGGGTAAAGATCCACAAGTGGGATTACTGGGTTCTTCTTTGTCGCTTATTATAACTTCTGTTTTAAAGACTATTTTATCTGATGTAAATATTGCTACTCCAGCTTTTTAAAATTTGTTTTCATTTTTATAAAACCTATTTTTTATCCCTTTACTTTCAGTATTTGTGTGACTTTCAATATAAAGTGAGTCTCTTATAGGCAGCATATGTAAGGGGCTTGTTTTCTTGTCTACACAACCACCCTATGTCTTTTGATCGCAGCTTTTAATCCATTTAAATTTAAAGTAATTCTTGGTAGATATGTAGTTATTGCCATCTTATTATTCATATAGTCTTCTTCTTCTTCTTCTTCTTCTTCTTCTTCTTCTTCTTCTTCTTCTTCCTCTTCTTCTTCTTCTTTTCTTCTTCTCCTTCTCCTTCTCCTTCTCTTTCCACCTCTAACCTTTCTTGTAATAGTGGCTTGGTTTGCTATAATCCTTTAGCATTTTCTAGTCTGGGAAGCTCTTTATCTGTGCTTCAATTTTACTTTTTTAGATTTTGTTTTACTGTTTGAGAGAAGGAGGGGAGAGACAGGGACAGAGATGAGAGACAGAGGGACAGGGGCAGAGCCATCTCCATAGTTGTCCATCATTAGTTGTGGCGTGGTTTCATTCCACACAGGTGGACGTGTGGCCATGAGGGCCAGGAACTGAACAGGGGGCCTCCTGCATGGGAGGTGAGAATGTTCACCACTGAGCCACCCTGGACATTACCGCTTATGCCCCAGTTCAGCATATGGGATTGCATGGGCCGGGGCCAGGGCCTGGAATTAGACCCTTGATCTCACAATTGTGAGGCAAGCGTTCAACTGCTGAGCTGTCTTGGCTTCCCTGTGATACAGTTTTAAATGATAGCTTTTCTGGGTAGAATAAACTTTGCTGTAGGTCCTTGCTTTTCATCACTTTAAACATTGCATGACCAATTCTTTCTGGCCTGCAAAGCAATTAGCTAGTTACCTACACAGGAGTTCCCATAAGACTGTCAACTGATTTCTCAGCAGAAACTTTGGAGGGCAAAGATCTTTTTAACCTCATATGGTCCCCAATTCTATCAAACCCTAAAAGAGATTGACTGACCAATGACTGATCTACTAAAACTCACACATACTCACTTATTTCAAATAATATATGTTGATCACCTTTTACCCACCAAGAGCTAGATAGGTTCACAACATAGAGCGATGAATCAGAAAAGTTCTAAGTCAACCTTCCATTTCAACCTATCAGAAAACACACTAAACCAGAGCTGAAATTGATATACTGGTGAGGCCTCCACCATACCACACAGTACAGCTAATCTAGCAGTAGAATTAGTTGAAATCACTTTTCCCCAACGCTGGCATTTTAGGGATTTCTACTACATGCTAGATGGATAGGTAGATAGATAATAGATGGATAATAGATGATAGATAGATGGATGGATGGATGGGGGATGGATGGTAAATGGATGGATGAATGGATGGATGGATAGATTTGACAGATAAATGATACATACATATATACCGTATTTTCCGGCGTATAAGATGACCGGATGTATAAGACGACCCCCTAATTTTACGGTTAAAACACAGGTTTAGGCCTATATTCGCTGTATAAGATTACCCCCCACTTCCGAGGCTGTAGTCTTATACAGCGAATATAGGCCTAAACCTATGTTTTAACTGTAAAATTAGGGGGTCGTCTTATACGCCCGGTCGTCTTATACGCCGGAAAATATGGTACATACATTCATATATACATACTACATACATGGATAGATAGGTGTAAAAATATGGGTATCAAACGGCTCATGCTCCCTTGTATAAATGTACCACAACTTCTTTATCTAGTCATCTATCAGAGGACTCTTTGGTTGATTCCACGACTTGGCCACCGTGAACAGTGCTGCAGTGAACATTGGGATACATGTATCTTTGTGGATTAAGGTTTATCAGGTTTTTGAAACAATGTAATTGATATCAATCAATGTTACCCCAATAAATTTAACAATTAAAAAAAAAGGTTCATGCTCTATTTCCTGATAGCAATTTGTGCCCGATTACCTGACTTCTATCAAAGGTATCTGCTGCTGTTGTTAACAACTTTAGAAGGCAGCAAGTCCTTCGAAAATGCCAGACTTGAAATCTGGTAGAGAACAGAGTGAGCAGATAAGAGACACTTCAAGGCAGTTCACCTCTGTGATAAGTTCTCTTAAGACAGAACACACGTATACTCACATACCCACAAAGTATTTGAAATAAGCACTTTCTTTAAGGTGAAGCGTTACGAGAACAGATGTCACAAGGTTTGTTACTGACCTTAGAAAAGCTTACTGTTCACTTAATGTAAACAAAGCCAGATTAATCTCTAATTCAAGGAAGAGAGACACAAGAGAGGAAATGGTCCTGGATGGCCCTTATGATGTTTGTTTGTTTGTTTGTTTGTTTTGCATGTGAAACTTGGCAACTCGTTTTCAGTATTTGATTTTGGGTTGGATTTTCTCCCACCCAAAGGCTGGCTCTGCAGAAGTCATTATCAGACCTCCGGAAGTAACATCTGATCTACCCCTGAATATAGATCCCTCTTGTTCTCTCTGCTTCTCCCTCCTTGCTTTTCCCTCTCTTCTTATTACACTGATTGCATGCAAAATTAATTATCAGTCCTGTCACATCTTGCACTGCTAACAGTGGTCAGTATTGAATTATGGGAAACGCAAATGCAATTTTCAGCAACCTAATTACTTCTCCTGTACCCAGTGAATCGTTACATTAAATACCCATGGCAAGCAGATTGTATTCAATTTCTATAAGAAACTGGTGGAATTTCATTATCGGAATCTCTAGCATCTACTCATACAACTCTTTCCTAAATGCTCTATCAGGCTGGTCTTGGATAAAGCAAATTCCTTTTCCAAAGCAGCAGCTGCCCAGTGAGGTATTGATATGTCCCGTATCACATGGTCCATGAGAGTGACAGATGACTAATGCACTCCATAGACATTGACTGAGAGCTTCTACTATCTGGTCATTGGACAGCTCAACACTAGGTAGAAGGGAAGAGCAAGCAGAATGTAAGCAAATGGTTATAATAACTGTTTAATGTATACTAATAAATGTATCTTCAAGGTGCTCTGTTAACTTAGAAAATGTTGCAGTTGCATATCATATGACTGAGATATTCACCGAAATCTTAAAAGAGGAATTAACACTTGAGTTGGTTGAGGAAGGTTGAGAGTAGGAGTTCATTAGGCAGACAAAGTAGAGAAGGGTATTTTAGAAAAAATAATTTTAGTAACTAGCATTTATTGAGCGCTTAATTGTGCTAGTCCTGGTTTGAAGGCACAATGTATGTATCAAAACATTTAATCCTCATAGAAACTCTATTAGAAATTATCTCAGTCTTATGAATGAATAAACTAAGACACTGAGAGGTTAACAAACTACATTAATTGTGATGGTTAATTTTATATGTCAATTTTACTGGGCACGGGTGCCCAGATTAAAAGTTACTTTGGGGTGTGTCTATAAGAGTGTTTCTGGATGAGATTAGTGTTTGAAGCAGTGGATTCAGTAAAGTAGGTCACCTTTCCCATCTGGGTGGGCATCATCCAATCCATTGTGGCCTGAGTGGAACAGAAAGCGGGGGAAGGAAGAGTTTAAGGAATGTAAATTCTCCCTTCATGATTCTCATAGACTGTGACTGAATTTCACTGCTGGTTTTCCAGGATCTCCAGCTGACAGACGACAGATCCTGGGACTTCTCAGCTACATAATCACGTGACCCACTCCTTATAAAATACATAGATATAGATGATTTCTCTAGAGAATGCTGAATAATACAGACTTTGGTACTGAGGGTGGTTCTAAAGGAACGGATTTTTAAGGATGAGGTTTTTTTTATTTGGTTCTGGGGTCTCAGGGATTGGCTCTCTAATCTGATTGATTTAAAGATGCTACTGACTCTACTCCCAGTAATAAGGCAAGAACTGATAGTGCATGATGTGAACTATTTATAGGAATACATAAAGTATGTGTATTGGACACTAGTAATCAACCACTTATAAGAAACAAGTAGGTAGGTAACTCCTTGTTTCTTATATGATACTTCTTGAATATTTTTATAAAACTAAAGAATATAATAGCATTCACTGATTGGCTGTTACATAGCTAATAAATAACAGAGCAAAAATTTAAACCCAGCAGTATGAAGTCACAGATAAGCAAGGAAGACAGATCTAGATCATTAAGGGTCGGATTAGTCATGCCAGGGGATTGGAGTTATTCTGTAGGCAATGGGGAGCCCCCCTCCAAACAAAGTGACAAGGTCAGATGTACATTATAAAAATATTATTGTGTAAGTGTGTACGTAGATGTATTGATGAGAAGAAAGCCAGAAAAGGAAGCTTGGAGGTCAACGCCTTCTAGTGGTCTTGCCACATCTAGGCACGTGATGATGGGTAAGAGGCTGAGCCATGGGAGCGGAGTCTGGGCTTATGGATAGAGGATATACAATATATGAGAAATATTTAAGGGGTGCACTGGACACAATTTGCTAATGAACTGAAGTAATGTCTGTGGGAGTTGAATCAGCCAATCTACTGTCTTTATACTTTCCCCCTATATCCAAACGCACTAGGTATCTTGAATAAACAAGAGGAAAGAGCTGGAAAAAGGAGGGGAAAAAAGGAGGAAGGTTAAAAGACACAGGATAGTGAGAGCGAATTAAGAAAGTCCAGTGTTCCAGGTACTTGCGAAGCCTTAGCAGTGTCTACACGCTGCCCACCTGTGCGATGGGCCCTGTGCGTGCCTGACAGTGAAGTCCACGAACTGATACTTGAGCACAGCGCAGAAGGCCAGGGAGCTGACTGTCTGGATCATCTTGTTTTATAGATGAGGAAATGAGGTCGAGAGACTGAAGTGACTGGTCTCAGGTCTCGTAGCTGGTTTCTTACAGTGAAAAGCATGCCTCCCATTTTCACTTGGTTTGGATCGTGACACCCTTAAGTAATAACCAATTTTTTTTTAACACTGAGTCTTGACCTTATTTGCCTGAGACAGTCGGGGGACACGGCAGGGCACCTCCAGTTCCTCTCCATCCCACCCTAGGAGCCGCACACTCAGCTGCTTGGACTTGTGCCGGCTGCTGCCTGCTCTCTGCTGAGGACCTCTGCAGGCACCGTGCTCTGCCGAAAGAAGTCGCCTGCAGCTGTGGACGGCTGGAGACTTCTGAATGTGGAAGTTGAGTCTCCTTGGCAATGTGAAACCATAAAGGCATTTTGAGTGCAGACGTGACTTCATGGGAAACTATTTAAGGACATGTGAAAGGGTAGATGAGCATAGAGAGGAAGCTCGTTAAGATACTATTACTGTGATGTTAGAAAGACTTATACTCAAGTGGTGGTGTTGGAGTTCAGAAAGACGACATCATTTAAAGGAAGAATCGATCTGACAGGGTGGCTGATTAGAGTTTGGGAGAGAGGGAGAATTCATGACTGAATGAAGTGAAAACTGGAGGTGCTACGTTCAAAAATAGATCAGAAGAAACTGGCTTAGGAAAAAGAGAAAAAGAGGGTTTTTCTGATGCTTCAGATGATTGAGAAAAAGCCAAGCAGAGATATGTGGGAGGCAGTTGACCAAATGGGATAAGAGTCCAAACCAAGAAAGCAGTGGAAAGAGATTTTTGGAAGATTTTCCATGGAGGAAATAGGTAAAATTTTGAGAATGTATAGGATCTGAAAGGAGTAGGATGTAGACAGAGACGAATCAGAGGCTGACACTCACACCTTGGGGAAGTTTATATTTAGGCGATTGGAGGAGAAAGTAAAGGCACTGCACAGAAAAGAAGGAAGAACTAAAGAAAGGAAAGGACCAGAAAAGTGGGACCCACAGGAAAGAGAACCTTTCAGGAGCCAAGGAGCAATCGTCTCCATCAAAATACTAGAGAAATCAGTAAAACAAGTAATGTTGGGACTGACGTTCTTCCCTGTGTAACAAGAATGATGGTTATTATGATGTAGTTTGGAAAATTAAACCAAATCACGATATTAGGCATTTAGTGTGACACTAAGCACAAGAAAAGCATTTTGTCACCACTATCCGCTGTGGTAAATAGTATAATTACTAGCCAGCACCCAACGATGCTGAGCACTTTCCTAGTCACACAGTTGAACAAGATGCACCTCTCACTTTCAAAGAGATCACTGTCAAAACAGAGATAAAAGTGCAAGCAGGCTAATGCCACGTCATGGTGTTGGTTCTATGACAACGCATGCATGTTTGAAAGGCTCTAAGGGAAGGGAATACTGCAAGTCCTTTGTCAGATATAAATGATAAGATTAGCCTAGCATATAAATTTTACCCTTAGTCACAAAATCTGCTGAATCAATTCCCAGAGTATTAAATCTGTATAATTACCATGTTCCTTTGCTCAAACCTGGAGGGGCAGACTCTTGGGAAAGAACAGCTAAGATCCAGGATCTTAGTCCATCTTTCCTGTGTGCACGGGCTTTAGACTCTTGCTACAATAGATAAGTAAAGAAGTCAGAATGGCTTTGAATAAAGGGAATTTTCTGTAGCCTGAACAACAGTTGATCTTTAGACACAATTTACAAATTAGGAGAACAGATAATACATGATTTATAGCATGGCAAAAACAGGATTTGGCTGAATCCAACAGCTTTCTCGGGGCTACTGTGTGCTCCTCAAGGAGGAGATTGTTTCACCTTTGCTTGCATCCAGGTTTTTTGTTTGGTTGGTTGTTTTCTCAATTCTTTCTACTCAAAGTATACTCTGACCAGGAGCGTTGGGCTACTTGTTTTGAATGCATAATACGGGCCCTATCTGGACCTACTGAATCAGAATTTGGATTTCGGCAAGAATGTTAGGGAAACTGTGTGGATTGAGAGAGACTGGGCTAGAACACGGTGTGAGGCCTGAAGAACTCAACCACAGTTCCCGTCTGGTCCAGTGTACCCCTGGGCAATCTCAGGGCACCGGGAAGCAGTCTTGGTCATGGTTCGCTTACGTTCCAAATATGGAGGTCATGATTAGTACAAGGTACCAACGGCTATTCTTATCCGAGTTATGTGATATGTGCTCACACAATAAATAGTTTTATTGCAATAGACTAAATGTTTATGTCCTCTCAAAATTTATATGTTAAAAATTTGCCTATATGGGGATGATAGTAAGAGGTGGAGCCTTTGGGAGGTGATTAGGTCATGAGGGCAGAGCCCTTGTGAATTGCATTAGTGTCCTTATGAAAGGGGCCTGAGAGAGGTCCCTGGTCCCTTCTGCCCTGTAAGGTTATGGTGAAAAAGCAGGAAACAGGCCTTCACCAGACACCAAATTTGTCTGTTCTTTGATCTTGACTTTCTCAGCCTTCAGAACAGCAAGGAGTGAACTTCTCTTGTTTAGAAGCTGCCTAGTCTGGGGTGTTTCTGTTACAGTAGCTCTAACAGAGGGGAGAAGTGACTATTTTGCTGCTAGAAGCTGCTTCTAGACTCAGAGCAGGTAGAACCCAGAGAGTCCTTCCAGAAATTAGAAATATTGGAAAAGAGCTTCATCAGTGGTTTATATAAAATATTCGGTCACTTGCTAACCACATGACTGTAGGCATTGTTTTAACCTCTCAAAGCCTAAGTCTTCTCATAATTATTGGACCTGTGTTATACAATTGCTAGGAAGTGAAATGAACTAGGATATATAAAATAGTTAACACAGTGCCTTTGGGTTCTAATGAGGGCTCAGTAAGTATTACTTGTCTATTATTCGGTGGTTTGTTATTTGATCATAATTGAGTATTTGATACCTAATCTCTTATACAGGAATAGTAAAGACTTGGGCAAAATTCAATAATTTTGAGTGAAGTGATATTGACAAATACTATGATATTAGAAACCCAGGTAGTACTTAGGGATCGATTTTCTTAGTCTCTGTTCTGTAGCCAGTCATGCTAGTTCTTCCTTCTGTTTCTGCTGCCTTTGAGACAAACTCTCCTGTTTCTCAAATGCCTTTGGCTCACCCTCCTCACTATGCAAGGGCCTCTTACAGACTCAAAAGCAGTTCTGAGCAGATGAACACGGCATCATATAAACACACATTTACTCGACTTTGCCGTAATTTGTCTTACTTTGCATTTTCTAGGAACACATCTTTAGGATGGAAATGCCTGTCTTCCATTTATATTTAGTCAATTATCTGGTTTATTCTCTGTTTTTGCAGTCTAATTAAACTCAGTGCATCAACTTCGTTTAAGGCATGACAGCTGTGGAAACTTAGTTTATTTACTTTGAGCAAAAAAAGGACAAGCTGCCACAACGCCTTCCCGTTTTAAGACAACATACCACTGGGAACGAGTGTGGATGATGGTATACCAGCCCTAATAGTAGATTGTGTATTATGCCACCATAGTCAAAATGGTAGAACTGGCTGTAACCCTCTCTATTTTCAAGGAAGATGCAAAGGATTGCTTCTCACGGCCAATGCTTTTAGTCCCACATTTCTCATTAAGTAATTTTTAATTCTGAAGTATTGGGCTATCACACATTAAGTACCATTTCCAACATCTTTTGACTCCAGATTGGAACTCAATTAGCTTTATCTAAAATAATATATATTTGAAGATTTATTTTACTGTTTGAGAGGTGAGAGAGAGAGACAGAGAGAGGAGGGAGGGCCCAGTGCAGTCTCCATAGTTGTACATCGTTAGTTGTGACATGGCTTCATTCCACACAGGTGGACATGGGGCTGCGTGGGGTGGGACCAGGGGCCTCCCACAGGGAGGCGAGAACCTTGGCTGCTGAGCCGTCCTGGCACCACCAGTTGCACCACAGTTCAGCACATGGGGCTTACACAGTCACACAGGTCAAGGCCCGGAATTGAACCCTGGACCCCACGACTATGAGGCAAGAGCTCACCTGCTGAGCTGTCCCTGCATCCCCTAAAATACTATATTTTTTATATTCTAGAAACCATGAAAGGCATCCTTGAGGCCCTAGTAATGTTCACCTTAAATTGTGAAACACTTGAGTGTCCTGTTTAGTTCTCATTCTCCTCCCACCATTGTTACGAGTCCTTTCTCCGTACTTGGAAGCCTCTGACAGGCAGCTCTGGACCTCACCTACAGCTGCTTTTGTCTAGACGCCTAACTGCCGTCCTGACCACTGTTCATGGCTAAAGGTAAGGCCTTTCCTTAGCTCCACAACCCACCACAATGATGGCATCACTACTGGGTGCAGAGCAGGCGGTCCTGCACACACTGAAGTCCTCACATGGCTGAGCCACCGAGAAGGACTGAAAATTGAGAAGCCTACCCAAGAGTCATTATCCCTATGCCATACTGTCCCCTCCTTGGAGCTTGGGAATTGTGTGGTCTAACCTGTTTCTTCTCACCCTCATATCAGTTCCATTTTCAAAGTATCGATGTGACTTGTGAAAAGGTGTATGGGAAGACCAGCGGGTGACAGGAGAAAATGTTTCTATTTTGTAGTTTGACTCGTGATTCACTGTTTATACCAGTTTTGAATTTTATTTCACGTTCCATTTCCAAAACAGGATAAAAATACACGGGAAAATCTACTGTGCATGTCAGTTAAATCCTCTCGTCCTGAACGGCTCCTCTCTGAAGCCTCTCCAGATTCCCTTGGTTCTCTGGGTGACTCTGAAATGCTCCTTTATTCCCAACTGTGCTATGTATTCCGCTTTACAGACACATCATCTATAAACAACACAACTGTGTACCACTCGTGTCTTGGGATTAGCAGCTCAGATTCAGTAGCGACCCTGTCCTAAACTCCAATGCCTGCTTTGCCACTTTTCAGCCCTGTATCTTGGGCTGGTAATAGCTGCTTTGACTCATTGTTTCTCTATAAAATACAGATGATAGTAACCCATGTCTTGTAAACTTATTGTGAAACGTAATTAGGAAGTTCGTGTGACGTGCCAAGTATAATACTAGCCCTAAATAGGTATGAATAGCTATTTTCTATTTCTTACTAGTTTGCATGTCTGATTCAGCACATTCTAACTTCTAAAGAACTAGACTTAGATTATATTTAATTTTTGTGCCTCTGTAGCATTGTAGTTTAGTGGATGGTGAATGAATAAATGTGTGAGTAAGTAATCACTTAGGTCTGTAATTTGTGAAAGAAGCAGTTTCCGGATAGACTACCTCCCTTGGGGAGTGTTTTTTAAGAGGCCCTGGCATTAACACTGCAGTTGTCCAGGACAGCCCGGATCCCGAGCACCGGTGGTGTAACCGAGGGCTGTCGTACGTCTCGGTCATCTTCCTTCATTTATCGGTTCATACTTCAATAATCATTTTTCTATTTTTTAGCTCAAATATAGCCCAGATGCTCAGTTTTCTAATGCTCATTGTAACATTTTCTTCCTTTTAAAAAAAGAAGAGCAACAGAAATATGGCCAACCTCTCACAAGCCCACATTTTCTTACATCTTTAGCTCAGACGTGCCCTTGTTCTGCAGATTATCTGGTTGCACACGTTGCAGGCTGACCAGAATTGAAAGGTGGCCTTTGCTCTTATTGATTTATTGCCTATTTGTGGCAGAAGTCGTCCTTCCCTCAGATTTATTTCTCTGGGCTGGATGCCTCTTTGTGAGCTATTCACTTCCCTTGAGTGTGTACTCCATTAAGCGTTCTCAGTACCTTCAGCCCCGATAATATCCCTTTCTTCCAAAGCTTCCAGATGATTGAGGTAGGGTTATACTTCTATACCAGTCATGTTTAAGGATTGCTATTTTACATTTTTAATACATAAGAAAAGGAAAGGAAGTGAGGCAAGGTGGAAGAAAGACAGGTAAGATGAATACGTTGTATTATCCAATGATCAGGGCACCTAGACTTTATACACAGCCTGGAGAAGACATCAGGAGCATGGTGGTCTTGGCTGAATCCTGAACATACAGAGAAGATAAAGTAATGACACGTGGGCTAGTTATGAAGCACCTCTCCTTCGGGTGCTGTGAGCATGTAGCTGTAAGAAGCCAGTGTTTCAATGTTCAAAATGGCAATGCATGACTCTTCATAGCCTCTTCCTGAGGTGAATTTCTGGCCAGGTGAGTGGTGATAGAAACACGGGGCTTGCTCAGTTACAAAATTGCTTTGGCAGTTCTGGGAAGAGATCCTTTAGACCACCAGATACTGCCACCTCAGCCATAATATCAGTTACCCACCGCTCACTAAGAACCAGGGGTGATGGGGAAGCCAGGATGGCTCAGTGGGTTAAGCACTCACTTTGCAGCACCGGGGACTAGGGATCAAATCCTGGCCCCGGCCTGTGTGGATCCATATGCTGAACTGGGGAGTTCACCCAGTTCAGTTCTCTCTCTGTCTCTGTCTCTCTCTCTCTTTCTCTGTCAAAAATAAATTTAAAAAAAAAGGAAAAAAGAATCAGGGGTGAGTGCTGGCTTAGCCAGCATTCTTTATTCATCCATCTTTGAATCAATTCAGTCATTTTTACAGTGAATGTCAGATAGAACTGAGTTGCGTCCCGGTTTTACTAGTTACTGCGTCTGTGACATTCGGTATGATTAAGAACTTCACTGAACTTCAGTGGCTTCACTTTTAAAGTTTGAGCAATAGTAGCTAAGTCATCAGGTCATTGGAGGGTTAAATGAGGTCCTGTATATAAAGCTTGTAGGACGTTGATATGTAGGAGGTGCTAAAGAGATGGTAGCTGAAAAGAATGTTTCTTACATTTTGGGGGGAATGTATGAAATGATCATTTCCAGTGTAGCAGGTGATTGTATTTGAGTAGTCTTAATAGTGGCAATTTAAAATTCTGTTGTTGGATTTTAAAATTTTGAAAAACTGAATTTTGTCCTTCTTATAATATTAAAAAAAGAATGATTAAAGAGGGAAAAGGTAGGTTTCCTTATAATAGATTTATTAATAGAGAATAAAGCAAGCACTGAGATTTATTTGGAATGCAAAATAATGGAAAGTTTATAGGCTAATGCTTGAGGTAAGAAGGTGTTTATCCCCATCAGAAGATAGCTTAGAAGTTTTAAAAGGTAGTCACAGGTCTCATCTTTGGGGGAAAATGGAAACAGTATCTTATTCTGATATAATCAGTTCAGAATTATGGACTGAATTTCTGTGATTGTTTTCAAACCCCACATGTGAGGGACAGAGCTTTTTCTCCCCAAAATCTGACTCTGAGAATTGTTGCTAAGTAGAAGCTAAAAGCTGTGGGTTTTCTCATATGGGACCCGGTAACATTTTGAGAACCAGCCACTTTTTTTCTAATACGCCAGTTCTCTGAGTCTTTATCTGTATCTCGAGATGATGCCTGTATTCAACCAATTGGAAGATTCTTCTGATTAGCTTTGCAGGGATTTGGAGAAGGACTGAATTAATCCAGGGCCTGGGCTGGGCAGCAGATACTTGCCCAGGTGAGGATAGGTTCTGGAAGGGAGGACGGGAATTATGTCCTCAGCCCCATGAGAAGCTCAGTAACCCAATGGCACAGTCAAGCCTTCTACTCAGAGAACGCTGGCAGTTGACAGAGAGCAGGTTCCTATGATCGGGCACCTGAGCAAGAATTATGTCAATTCTGGAATAGTAACCGGAACAAGAAAGACGTTCCAGGAACAAATCCACTGTACATGTTCTAAGAGACCTCGAAAAACTGTCATAGGTGGCAGTTGTAGCATTTCCAAGACTTGTGTAGCTATCGGGAAATCTCTTCATGAGAGCGTGAGTTCACCACCACTAGAAATGCTGGAGAAAAAGGCGGGGCGAACACTTTCAGGAGAGTTGCAGGACCTCGCCCATCACGTGTGTCTTGATCTTGACCACTATGTTTACCTTCTTTTCTCTGGGAAGTTGTTCTCTGATGTACGAATATAGTTTCCTCTTTGAAATGTGCAAAAACTTATAGCATTTCAGAGCGTTTGAAGGTGATGGCTAATTACTATATTACCTTCATAGAAATGTGAGCAAACTGTAAAGAATGATCAAAGCCGTGTTGGCGGTTTTACAGACAGGGTCCGGCAGAAGTAGCGCCCTTTTTAAGGTTACCAGCTCATAGGAAAGGGGTGTTACATCTGCCGGACCCTGTATTTTAGCATCATTCTGATTTCTTCCACTTTGCTAAAGAGAGGGCAAAGGGGAGTACGGGTTGAGGGAAGGAGAAAGCAGGGAAGAAAAAGATCATATTTAATTTCCCAATAAAAGGGAGAAGAAATAATAAATTGAATTTTTTAAATAAATGTACCACTCAGCTGGTTTGTATGGTCAGTTATAATGCTCAGTTCCCCTTAGATCCAACTGGCTTTCTGATGGTTCTGAAATGCCTTTTTCGAAACACAACTGTGAGAAATCGTAATCTGTCACAATCTCACCAGCCTGCCCCTTCCGGGTCCAGCTTGGAGAGTTTGCAGAGCTCCGGTTAATTAATGTGGAACCTTTCCGGGCATCTGTGAACCTCGGCAGGGATGTTAGGGGACTGGAATTTAATTAAAGGCACATCCTACATGGGGATTGTAAAGTCTCAGAGTCCAAGAGGGAGACACTTGTTCAGAAGCTGTTAGGAGGAGGTACGCAGGGTGACAAAGTGTGCAAGGACTCAAGGAAGGTGACAGCCAAAGGCCTAATCAAGGAAGAAAACAACAGCAGATCGACAAGTTCCAGCTGAGTTTTGTCAAAGGCGTGGTATAGAGGCGTGTGCGTGCATGTGTGGGTAGGTGTGTGTGTGTGTGCATGTGTGTGTACACACTGGCTTAAAGGTAGCAACCCTTTCCCTGATAAAAATGTGAAGATGGCAGCAACAAAACCTAAACGGAATAATTACAAAGCAAAGGGGGTAGTCCATGAAATGAACATAACTTTCAAAGGCTGAGCAGAAACCGTAGTGACCACGCCATGTGGTTAACCTCTGAACCTAGCTGCTCGCCAAACATAGTAACACAGAGCAGTGTCTGCCAGGCCGATAAGCTTCTTCCTGGGTGGAAGTGGTGCCCTTTGGGGGCATCAGTGAACTCACTGCAACAGTAATTGCACCCACAGCATCCCTGTGGTCCCAGGTGACTTCTGCTGGTTTTTAGTACAAGAGCACAGGCTGCAAAGACGCTAACGAAAAACACCCTTGTGCTTTTTTCCACTTTCAGCGTAAGAACAACTTGGCGTCTGCTCACTTTCTAGAGTTCCAGGAGTGGAGAGAAAGCTCTGAGGTTTGGTGACGTGAGGCTCACCCGGCAGGATGAACCTAGTTCTCTAAGGAGTACTTCTTACTAGCTTGGCCCACCCGGGGTTTGCGGGGAGGCTTGCCTGTCCCCGTCATTTTTATCTACCTGGTTCAGGTTAAAAAGAGTGCCTTCTACTTGGAACTTCCTTTAGTAGAGAGTGTGGTGTTTAGGATCGATGGACGCTTGCGTACCCCATCACACATCGTCTAGTGTGTTGCTGATATGAATTTTTGTCTC
>PVKE010004056.1:0-23120 GCA_004027555.1 Craseonycteris thonglongyai
TCTTAGCATTTACTATTTACCCTGTACTTACTCAAATACTATGTAAGGCTGTGTATCTTTTTAGTTTTTTAATTTTTTTAAGGATATATTTTATTGTCTTGACAGAGACAGAGAGAAACAGAGAGAAACTGAGGGAAGTGGGAGGGCCCAGAGCAGTCTCCATAGTTGCACATCATCAGTTTTCAACATAGTTTCATTCCACACAGGTGGACAGGGGGACCGCACAGGGTGGGAACTGGGCTGGGGGCCCCCTGCATGGGAGGCACAACCCTGTGAGCCAGGGCCCTCCCACATAGGAAGCTTGCCCTGGTGAGAACTGAACTGGGGGGCCTCCCACATGGGAAGTACACCCCAGTTCAGCATATAGGTCCGCACAGGCTGGGGCCAGGACTCAATCTTTGGACCTCAGGGCTGCAAGGTGAGCGCTTAACCCGCTGGGCCATCCTGACTTCCGTGGGCTTTTTAATAATAATGATAGCTAACATTTTTGAAACCTTGTGTGCCTTCCCCTCCTCACAAAGTAATTCACTCAATTAGTTCCTCAGTTGGACCAGTATTGCGCCGGCCCAGGACCACCACCGGGGCACAGGGGGTAACCTGAAGCTGCTCCAGCAACTCTGAGGTGAGCTTCTATTCCCTCTCACATCCCTGAGGGACACTCTGAGCCTTGGAGGGGCCCATGCAAGTGTAAAGCCCTGAAGCTTACGCTTCATTAGCTTCAAGGCAAATGCACCACTGCTTTCAACACATGTTATAAGCCTTCCATGATCCAGAGAGTTAAATATTACTAAGAATGTTTTCCATCAGGAAACTAAGGGTCATGGAGGAAAGTACCTTTGCCCAAGTCCTACACATAGCCAGTGGATGGGAGAGCTGAGGTTCTACCGTGCTGCCCTGACGTAAGGATTCACAGCCGTGAGTTTCACCGAGCTGTCTTTTCTGGCCAGGAGCTGACATAGGACAGCAGAGGAAAAGCTTGTATAGAAAAGGCAATGAGAACCTTGGCAGCTCCTCCTCAGAGCCTTCCTCTTGCCCTGACTTCCCACCAAGTGAAGAGTGTCTACTCTTCTCCAAGGACACATCATTTGCCCTTTATGAATTGTCCCCTTTCCATGAGGTACTTGGTAAAAAGTTTGCTTCCTTTGCTAATATAAAATTGTTGGGGGTGATGTGCCCTAGCCCCAAACCTGAAAATCACCCACACTTTGGGGGTTCCACCTGCATCCTGGACCTATTGCTACCCCCTGCTGTCCCCTAGAATAGGCTTAGGTCCTGTACCCCACATCTCTATATCCTGTCACGATTTCATTCACTCATTTATTTATTCATTCAACAAATAGTTATTTGTGTCAACTCTGCCTGACACATTAGTAAGAACAGCTGGGGACATAATGAGTCTCCTTCAATACAGGAATGGTCCATAGGGAATAGAGAACAGTGCCCCCCTGTGATGGTCATTGTTAGGTCAGCTTGATCATAGTCAAACCATAGTCCCCAGTGTTCAAACACTAATCTAGGTGTTGCTATGGAGATAGTCTGTAGATATGATTAAAGTCCATACTCAGCGGGCTGTAAATAAGGGGACTATCCTCAGTAATACAGGTGGGCTTGAATCAGTTGAATATCCTTAAAAGCAGAAATGACATTTCTCTGAAGAGGAAATTCCACCTGTGAACTGTAGCTCCAGCTCATGTCAGTCTCTCCTGACAGCCTATCTTGCAGGTTTCATGCTTCCCAGTCAGCTGTCACAATTGTAAAAGATAGTTGCTTGCAGTACATCTTTTAATAGCTGTCTCCTACTAGTTCTGATTCTCTGGTTAACCCTGACTGATACTTGTAGGTACCTACGAAGTAATCCATTTCAATCACGTTTATTTTTGTCAGCTTTTGGCGGGCAAAGATAGACAAGAGTAATGTCAAGAGCAGGCAGAGCTGGGGATGCTGGGATGGCTCAGTGGGTTGAGCACTCGACTCACCTTGCAGCCCTGGAGTCTGGGGGTCAAGTCCTGGCCCCTGCGAACCCATATGCTGAACTAAGGTGTGGCCCCCAGTTCAGTTCTAGCCGGGCGTGCCTCCCATTCAAAAGGCCAATGGCCTGGTTCCCGCCCTGCCTGGTCCTCTGCCCACTTGTGTAGAATGAAATGATATTGAAAACTCATGATGCACAACTGTGGAGACTGCTCTAGGCCCTCCCCCTTCTCACTGTGTCTCTCTGTCAAAAACAATGCAATACATAGGTGATGTAACATAGATTTGTACATCTGGTAACTATCTAATTGTTACTAACCAATGTTACCCCAATAAATTTAACAATAAAATAAATAAATAAATAAAATAAAATAAAATAAAAGAGTAGGCAGAGTAACTTGGTTGGCCTCGTTGGTGACCCCATGCACAGTAATACCTGAACTGGGCAATTGTAGGTGACTTCAAAGTTTCTGGAAAAGAGTAGAAAATGAAGATGAAATTCAAAATGGGAAAATCAGATGTCATGACACTGTTGGTCATGTTTTGATAAGCCACCAGGAGACATGGTGCCTTGAATAACAGTTGCAGCAAAGTCATTACTCAGCATTAATAATAGCACAGTATGTGGCACAAAGTGTAGATTACACCCTAGAAGGCCCATCTTATTTGCTTTTAGGTAACCAGAGTGATTTCATTTTAGATAGTAGTACGTTGGAATTCGAATGCCCCAAAACTCAAACAACTTGGAATCCGAATGAAAAAACAAAGCAAATTTTGCCTTGGAATCCGAACACTGCTTCGGAATCCGAATGTCAACATGTTGTTTGTGTGAGACGTATCAACTGTATGACCCATAGCTTTATCTGAATGCTCACTCATCTTGGATCTTGAATAATTTGGAACTCGAACATTTTGGAACTCGAACAGGGTTCTGGAATAGATTAAGTTCACATTCCAAGGCATCATTGTATTCAAGGTGGTGCCTGGCTTATGTAAGGACTTCATGTAAAGCAGCTGAGAAATAGAATCTCCAGTATCTGTTCTGGGCTCTACAAACTCAGGTTTCCACTTTCTGGTGTATACAATTTGAGGAGTAAACTTCCTCAAGGTTTTTTTCATTCTATGATTTTCTTTGATAAGCTTAACAGCTTGACTTATGAATTGCAATGGTCTTCAAAGAAAAAAATGTTTGGTCATGGATTTAAATAATCTGCATTGTGGAAAACCAGCCTTCCCCAGTGTGGGGGTGTTGCAGCTGCCTAATACTTTACAAGTTTACCTTCTGAGAAACATTTGCACAATTACGGGAATTCTTCTGAAACTGAAAACACTGCCAATTACTGTTTGATCACAGTTTCTCGATTTGCTTTTCAAGCACCAGACTGTGGGAGAAATACCCTCATTGCTGAGATAATGCTGGTTTTCTCAGCTTCTCAGTGAGCAAACAGACCTGGGTCCTCAGACCAATTACCTCAGACCTGGGTCTAACATGTACAGGACCTTTTAGGAAAGGAAGACCAGTGTGAGGGCTAGATAAAAGGGATCCTCCAAATTTGGATTTAGATTAATTTGACCAAATAGTGAAAAGCAAACAAGAAATCTGATAAGGCAATTATTTTTTAAAATCCAACCATGGATCAAAAATCAACCAGCATATAAAAAAAAAAAAATCAATGCACTTAAAAATCAGGGAGAGGGTTACCACAGAAAGTAGCTTCAAGCCTTCAATGCCACAGTCATTGAGAGGCATAAATAATGCAATTTTTAATCAAGTGATCAGCCTTGAAGTCAGGTAATGTGATCAAATGTTCTGTCCAAGCTTCAGAATGGCCAGGGGACTTCTAATTCATCTGTAGACTAAAAAAATAACTTCTTTCACAGATTTTGTATGGCTCATTCCCAAATCTATAGAGATGCTCTGCTGGGGAATGAAATACACATTATTTTTAAAAGCCTTATGAATTCCTAGTAGCTTTCACGCTTTCGACTACTCTGAGTATAACTACTTGCACATGGGATCCTTAGCACTGCTTTTGACTTAGAAAGAGGGTCCTCTGAGCACAAATGTTGGATCCACTGCTCTGGCCTCTACAGCCCTCTGCTCAGGTGGCACCTTCTTGGCAGAGGGAGGGATAAGAGGCTCTACGATGCCAGGCTCTGCCCAGCTAGCTTGCTCCTGGCTTCTTGGAGTCCTGCCAAGCCCACAGTTGCTGGTTCTGTTCACTCCCCACCCCCTACCCCAGTCGTCAGCAGTGAATGGCATACCCAGCTGTGTAGAGTGAGAGCAGACAAAGAGACAGACCCCTGACCTGCCCGCACATGTGTGTCTTAACCTTTAACGACACAGTGGTTTAAGGAAAATCTCTCCGGAGCTCATCCTCTGCTAGTGTCCTTTTTCTTACATATATTTTCCCACCTTGCTGCTTTCTTCTTTCTTGCTGGGCTGTGTTTGCATTTCCTTCAGAATGTGTGGTTCCCATCACAACCAACAGATCTAAGGTAATCTCAGTTCTATTTCTAAAAATGTCATTATCTGCTTTTTTCCCACCTGCTGTCTTTTGTCTTTGGAAAATAGGAATATTTAGCCACATAAATATGTGGAGATTCTCTTCCCAATACTTTTCCTTTAAAATTACCTATTCCAGATCTGAGTCCACAACACATTTATCTCTCAGTCTGAAGCTCTAATATGGAATTTGATAAATGGGTGAAGATATATCACATGAAGCAGAATGGTGATCCTACAATTTTGGACATGCTCTCCTATTTCTAAAGCAAACTTCAAGTTGATATTTTTCAAACCCAGAAGACTTCAAACACTGATACATCATGTTTTCAACATGATTGCATATGTATTTGGACATATCGTCACCTTCATTTCATAAAAACACCCATCACTTTTTGCTACTGGAATGATCAATTTTAGATATGTATTTTTTTGTTCTCAAATATTCCTGAAACTAGCTCCATACATGAATCTGGTTCTGTTGCTTTTAGATGAATTTCCTGAATTGCTGGTGTGAAGTACTTTGCTCTCTTTTCTTGACACCCAGCTTCTATTTATAGCCAACAGATGATCAGAAGCCAGGGTCAAGGGCAGTTGTTGTTTGGTCAAACCCAGCTGTTGCATGCTGATTGGTAACTGGCAAGGTGTGGCTACTGCCATCTGGCCATGCCAGGTCCTGATAACCCTGCCAGCATTTGTTTAATTCGGGCAAAAGCAGTTAACTTCAGCTGCTTTGCAGAAGCAAACCCAGTTAAGTGTTTTGAACACTCCAGGTCGTAAATTGGTTCCCGAGTACAGATACAAGTTGAAAATTAAAAACGGAGCTGTGTGAAGTCATGGGGTTTACTGGGACACACTTTTTTAGCCTTTCCCTCCTGTTGAGGATTCAGGGATGGAAGCGTGTCTATCTCAATTCCTTTCTGACAAATTGCAGTGAGTATTTTTACAGAACACAAATGAGAAAACGGATTTCTGTAGCTCAGGGGGATGAATATTTTCTTAGCTCTGCAAGTATTGGAGAAGAGAGATGTATAATATTACACCAATCATATGAATTAACCTGACACCATGGATCAGTGCCATTCAGAAATTAGGTTAGCCCTAAAAGCAAACAGGCTCTGAAGATGTTAAATAAATGGTTTTTTGGGGGGAGAACAAAGCTCAAGTCATTGTTTTTAACTGGCAGAGTATAGGTAATGCTATTGCATGCCCCTGCACTGAGAGATTAAAGGGCTGGCGGGAAAACCTGCTCTGGAAGTTAAAACTTTGCTGGGCTGGATTCAGAACTCTTGGCAGGATTTATGCAGATCCTGCTTTGTACTTGCAAATGACTTTCACACTAATTTTTAATCATCACTGATCAGCAGGCATTGTGTGAATGGCTAACGTTACACAATATCTATGAAACAGTCCTCAGGATCTGATATTCTGTATTAACCATCCAAAGAAAGGTTCTCCCTTTTCAGGAGAGGAAACTGAGTCACAGCAAGAATAAGCTCTGCCCTTGACTTTAATTTGTCTCTTGGAAGTGAAGGACCCCGGCTGGTGATGTGCCAGGGATCCTTCCATTTTTCCTTTGGGGAGTTCCCAGGGAAATGGGCTGCTTTGCTGGAGGCAGTTATTTTACTCTGAGGATAAAAATTAGTTAAGTTGCCTTGAGCTTAAAAGATTTCTATGAGGCTCTTAGAATATACACTTTTGGCCTTCTCATGTTTGGAGTCTGTTTTTAAGGGAAGCTGTGTGGTTTGTTGGCTGAGAGTATCCACTCTAAGATGCACTGGGCCCCAAGTTGAACCCTGCCTCTGCCACTTACTCCATGACCTTTCACAATGTAACTGCTTCAGGCTGGGCTTTCCTTATTTGTAAGATGAGAACAGTGAGTGAGAGGGGTGTGAAGTGGCAGCCTCTGTGTGACAGGCTCCATCACACTATCTCCCACTCCATGGATCAGCCAAATCACGAGACACCAGCTGGGTGTGTCGCCTGGGTTCTGTGTCTCTCTGCCCCGTCTAGGCTCAGATGCTCCCGTAGGCCTGAG
Organism: Craseonycteris thonglongyai; assembly: GCA_004027555.1. Taxonomy (NCBI): domain Eukaryota; kingdom Metazoa; phylum Chordata; class Mammalia; order Chiroptera; family Craseonycteridae; genus Craseonycteris; species Craseonycteris thonglongyai. The sequence goes on from PVKE010004056.1 coordinate 6,513, forward strand.
CTCAGACAAGATGCGCGGCCAGACACGCCCAGTTGCCCAGGCTCTGGCTGTTGCCCACCCTTTTCTCTCCTAAATAAATCTCGTATGAAAGCTGTGTTAAGGACTACTGTATGGGTGTGTGTAGCGGGCCTTTACCAAATATTTATTAGTTGTGTGATTCAATTTATTTATTTATTTATTTATTGGGGTGACATTGGTAGATAACAATTACATTGTTTCCAGGTATATAATTCTACATTACATTGTCTATACATCGCATTATGTGCTCACCACCCAGAATCAGCTCACTTTCCATCACCATATATTTGATGCCCCCTCCCTACTCCCCCAACCCAGCTCTCCCACCCACCTCCCTCCTTACCCTCAGGTAACCACTAAACTATTGACTGTGTCCATGAATTAAATATATCTCGAATAAAACTTCAAATGGTGTCACTGTTAATCGTTCCACTGATGTGTAGAAAGTGATTGTGTTTCTGATGAGTTTTGATATGAGAAATACCAAACACAAAAAGAAAACCCAAGCCACGAGAGCATTTGACTGATAAGATATATTTTACCATAAAGATCTTGATGAGATAATTCATAAAACAAGCAATACAAATGGTAAATACTTATGGAAATGTATTTTTATTTCATTGGCAATTTTTAAAAGTATTTTAATTTTATTGTTTGAGAGAAAGGGGTGAGGAGAGCAAGATAGAGAAAGGAGGAGGGCCCAGAGCAGTCTCCATTAATTGTACATAATTAGTTGTGACGTGGTTTCATTCCACACAGGTGGATGTGGGGCCATGTGGGGTGGGAGCCAAACCAAGGGCCTTACACATGGGAGGGGAGAACCTTCACCATCGATCCATCTGGCTGCCACCAGTTATGCTGCAGTTCAGCACACGGGACTGCTGCATGGGCGGGGGCTGGGCATCGAACCCCTCGAACCCATGACTGTGAGGCGAGTACTCAACTGCTGAGCTATCCCAGCATCCAATTCATTGGCAATTTTTAATGCAAAATCAAGGGACAATAAAGTCTAGTTTTTCCTATCAAACTGTCAAATTTAAAAACAAAAATGATTACTGCTAGTGAGGATGCCAAAAGACAGGTAACAGCACTAATGATTGGTGGGATATTTGGTACAATTATTTGGAAGTCATTTGCCAATATATAATAAAAGCCTTTAAAATGTACATATCAGGCAATGTAGACATCCATTTCAAAGAAATAATATATTTTAAAAGGGAACAAATAGTTCTATTCAAATATAATTTTTGCAGTGCTACTATTTTAAATAGAAAGAATTAGAAATAAGCTCAATACAATAAAAAGATGGTTAAATATGTTTAGAATGAAACATTACTCTGGCATTAAAACAAGATTTTGATGATAATCTATGGCCATACTTGCCATTTACGAAGAGTTTAATATATACTGGGCCCCAGGCTAAGCACATTGAATACATTATCTCATTTAAACCTTATTATGACAGATCAGTAACCTTGTAACTTCCAATGGTTTGTTCACCATCTCATTTAAACCTATTTGTCAAATTAAGAAATGGAAATAAATGTTAACGTGGGAGACACTCTTGACATTCTTTCAAGCAAAAGTAATAATAATAACTAACATAGAAAATTGCACAGAGTTTTAGCTTACCTATCTAAATACAATAAGCCCATCATAATATAATGACCAGGGCCCAAAATTCCAAACTGCGTGGAATATAGGTGAGTACTGTTACAAAGGTCCTGAAGTGGAAGTGAGTGCTGAAAGGTGGATGACAGCTAATCACCGGTCACCTTCCAGCCAAACTCACATTATTCCAGAGCTGTGGATGTTTAGAGAGCAATTTACCAAAATATTAAGAATGATTTTCTCTGTATCACAGCATTATAGGTAGTTTATGCTGTGTTTTTCATACTTCCTACAATGAGCATATAGAAATATCACACATAAAATAAAACACTTCTAACAGTTTAAAAAATGAAAAAGCAAATTGTGTTACTATTTTTTTTTTATCAGTGGGCAATTGCTTCTTCTTTCCTACACTCCCTTTAGTTCCGACAACTCAGTCACTGAAGCAGGAAAGGGAAGCAGTGAAGCCCAGCGGTCAGAGGGAAACGAGAGGCGTGTCTCCCTCCCAGTTCAGGGGAGTGAGCCACGTGGCTCTTACAGCAGCAGCTGTGGTCGCATATGTTACAAGTGAAAGAAATATCACAGGGAGGTTGGCAAAGCCTTGGGCATTGCCCAATTTCATGTAGCTACTGTAAAAAGAAACCAACTTACAAAAGAAACACAATTAAAGGGGACAGCCCCTTTTCCATGTTCTCTAAAAATAGGCACTCCCCGCAAGTGGGCTTGAGGGTGAGGCTGATTAGGCCATAGTCTCTCTAACCAGGAGCCGGCTCCGAGCCCCCTTCTGCTTCTGCAGAATCTTTGAAGATGAAACTGGAGTTAACTTTGAGGTGGTCCAGCATCAATCGACTCTGAGGTGCTGAAGCTGCCACTCTGGAGCAGGCAAGGTGTGCCCTCATCACCTGCAGAAATGCAACAACAGGGGGAAAGGCCTTGACCCCTAAGCGCTGGGGAAGCCCCCTGGGGCGCGATGCCTGCGTGGGTTGGGCCCCACAGGAAGCAACCCGCTTTTGTTGAAGTGGTTGTGCTCCAGCAGCCATGGGCCCGCCCTTGTTTGCTAGGGCTTTCCTGCTGGGTTCTGTGACTAGGTGGCTAAAAACAGAAAGCTCAGAGAACCCCCAACCCTGGCTCAGGCCTGTAGGCTGAAGTTAGGTGCATTTGGAGGTCAGTCTCCCAGTTAGGGGGTGGCCTGAGCAGCTGGGAGAGGGAAATGCCAAGTACAGGGTTCCAGATGGGCTCTGGGCAACATGAGGCCACATTTTCAAAGCACGCTTACACATTTCTTCAAGAGCCTCTTGTTCATTTGCTCACCTGACGCTTCCTCAGTATTTTTATAGGCACTGGAGAAACCAAGAGAAATGAGACAGCAAAGCTGCCGGGGAATCCAGGAAGGAGGCAGAGTCAGCAAGCCTCAGTGGTGGACCCAAGCCCAGGGGATCATAGCACTCCCTACAGAAGAATCTCACTCAGGCCAGGGCACTCAAGGAAGTGACAGTGCCAAACAGTGTCTTACCTTGGCACTCCTTGGGCTTTAATAGACGTAAGAATCACCTGAGGGGATGTCAGGATAGCTCAGCAGGTTGAATGCTTGCCTTGCAACTGCAAGGTCTGGGGATCGAATCCTGATCCTGGTCCATGCAAACACATATGCTGAACTGTGGTGAATCTGATAACCCCTACGATGGTGGCAAAGGTTCTCAACTCCCATGCAGGGGGTCCCCAGTTCAGTTTCCGCCCCACATCCACCTGTGTAGAGTGACACTATGCCACAAGTAATGATATACACATATGGAGAGGGCTCTGCCCCCACCCCACCCCCAATTTCTCTCAATAAAATAAATCTTAAAAATAAAAAGAAGAAGAATCACCTGAGGATCTTGCTAAGATGCAGGTTCTTATTCAGCAGGTCTAGAGAGGAGCCCAAGGTTCTATATTTCTAACACAATCCCAGGTAATAACGATGGTTTGGGGTCCACCCTTTGAGTAACAAAATCCTAAGCAATGTCAAAGAAGGAGAAGGAGCTAGGCAGGTAGAGAAGTGGGAATGAATATTCCTATGAGAAAGAACATCCCAGGTGGGCCACTTCAGGAGTGGGGAAGGTTAAATCATGATAGAAGTTGAGGCTTTGTTGGATAGCTTTGACATGGCCCTGAGCTTGCCTTTTAATTCTATCAGGGGCTTTATACATTCTTCAAGACTCATCCCCAAAACTGATATTCTGAGAAACATATTCCTAACACTTACCTGACATGTGGCTCTCTGCTTAATGGTCTTGCTTCCTTCGTAATTCTTTCTTGCCATGTAGGTGATAAGGTCCTCAGAGAAAACCCAGTGGTAGATGACAAGTCACTATGATTGAGTTCTTCAAGGCCTAGGCCACAGCTCCAGGAGGGTGGGTCATAGATTTTCCACTCTTTAGCTAGCACAGTGCCTGATCTATATGAGCCACTAGTGCTCATTGTATATTGAGTTGGAAGTGAATGAATGAATGAGAATGAGTACCTAGCATAGATTGAGCTCAGGAGGAGAATAGCAGAGTGGTTGAGAGCACAGGCACTGGAGTTAGATGCTTGGGTACAAAGCTCTGCTGTGTGCTGGCTGCATGAATCTGGCCCACATCCTGTGACCTCTCTGTGCCTCCATTTCCTCGTCTATAAAATAAGAGTGGTAGTAGTACCCGCCTTAAAAAAGTTGTTGTGAGCCTTTTATAATACATATCAATTGCCTCCAAAAATTCTATACATTTAATAAATGCTGTTATTTTTGTTGAGAGCTGAAGTTCCCATTAACTAACTTGACCACATATTGACTGATACAGTTTGGTGAGGATGGGTATATTTGTCTAAGCGAGGGCTTATGTGTAAATGTCATTTATTTTCAGCATGTCTGCCCTCCGTTAACATACACTATGACAGGCAATTGTATTTTTTTCATAGACCTAAAGTTGAGAAACATACATAATGATAGAAATGGAGGTCTTAAGAGAGTACTTAAAGTGAGACTCTTAGGTATGAGCTGGGTTCTAGTTATTAAGGGGTGTCGTGTGGGAGAATTTTATTCTGTCTCCTATGAGATCGCTTGAGCTGGGCTTCTGGAATTCCAGTGGACCATAAAAACAGAAATGTTTGGTTAACAGGAAGCTAGTAGATATAGACCTAGCTGAAATTGTGTATTATACGTGTGAAAAGGGCTGGGAACCTCACGACATTACTACTCAATCCTATCGTGCATGATTTACAGTTTAGGGTCAGTATAGAAAATCTCTGAGGCTAATACTATTTATCTTCTTTTCTTTTGTCCGTTAATACGTAGACCGATACTGTTCAATACACTATGCATACACTCTCCACATGTGTCTATGTTAATGACAATGAAATAAACTTAAAGTTTAGTGGCACCAGACACATTCCAAGTGCTTGGTAGCCACATGTGGCTTGGAGTTAAATCAGAGAGCACATAGAGATACAGAACATTCCATTGGACAGCACTGACTTAGAGTATAAGCTTTTACTTTGAGTTGCCAGTTGTAATTGAGATACCAAGAGATGACAAAATCCAGAACTCATGCAATGAGGATGTTGCAGAATTGAATGCAAAAATTAGTAAATGGAAAGGGAAAGTTTACTTTTGGACAATAAAATGTGACATGTTTTTTTGTTGTTGTTGTTCAACAGCTGTTAAATAACTGGGTGCTTTATCTATAGCAGTAAACCAGGGACTCTGAAAAAGAAAGCGGAGTCTAACAGATGCAATCACTGATCCCAAATTATTTGCCCTTGAATTGGATAGGTACTAAGCACATAGAATACCATTACATAGCTATCCAAGGAAGTGGCTAAGTGGATCGCCAAGATGTGAGAGAACTCCAATGAGACCAGGCTGGGTTTGATAAAGGACATGATACTTGAGTTTGACACAGCAAGAGGCACAAGTAGAACTGAGTCAAGGAGACAGAAAAGGGTACAGCATGCTAGGGAGACAGGAAGCAGGTACACCAGAGGAAATAAAAATATTCGTAGGCCGTCAGGTTGGAAGTGAAGCTGGGGTCAGATTTTGGAAGTACTTCAATGGCAATCTAAGGTGAGCAGATTTTGCCCTGCAGACAGTTGAAGCCATAGAAGGGTGTGGACAGAAGAGCACAATTATGCAGGTAGTGTTGAACTAGCCATTTTTGCTAGCATACCAGCCCAAAGGTTGTGGGAGAAATCCAAGCAAAAGATTAGAAGGACCTGAAATAGGTCACTAAAAGAAGAAAGGGAAGGAGAGGTGATAAAAAAGAAAACTTAATCAGTGTTGACTGAGTAGGAAAGAAATGGCAGAAATGTGGACAAACGTGGCTTACCTGCTTGGGATGTTTGGGATTTAGGAAATAGCCGTTGATTTGGAATTTGGGAGGTGGCTCCTAGATGTAACTTCATTGGATCCTATCACATAACTTCTTGAACTGCTGTTTGATGTTCTATGCTTTGAGTATTTGTCTAACTACAGAGCAACCAGTGTGGGTAAGTGATTGTACTATCAGAGTTTACTGTCTTTCCCGAGTCCCTAGTTTAGTACCAGGTGTGGAAAAAGTGCCCAGTTAGTGAACAGCTGTTCTATAGTTATCCATAGAGTCAAACAAGCCCTATTGTCATGCACCCTTTAAATTTACTGAGGCAAAGAGAAGAAGGAATTACTTGTTTGTTTTAAAATAAAAATCCTAGGAAAATGTTTGATTATTTTGGTGAATAGAGATGAATGCCTACAAAATGCCAGTTTTCTGCCAGATGGTGGTACAAATACCTCATCCAGTGGTGAAGATTACGTGAGATATATGCAAACTACCTAGCAATTAGTAAGGCATCAGTAAATGATTTGATTCTAATCTAATGAACTGCATAAATACACGTGAGATTGGAAAAGCCCATGCATAATTTTATGGTACCCACTATCTTTCCACCCACCTCTTTTTTAGGTACCATAAAATGAGGGAAGTTCTAGGGATATTCTAGATCACTCCAGGCAGAATTGTTAAAGAACTTGTTTACTCAACGAGGTAGAAGCCAGGGAGGCTCCAGTTCCAGAGATAATCACACACACACACACACACACACCACACCACACCACACCACACCACACCACACCACACTCAGGTTTCTGGTTTACCTCTCACTTGTTCCTGCCTCTCTTACTCTAACAATGGGGCAGCTGCCAGTGGAGCATTGAAAGGTAAGGCATATAACAATGTTAAAGAAAATTTTCCAGGAGGGAATGGCACAGACTGAGACGCAGCTTGGCATGCAGAATGTTTACCATGGAGTACCCTTGGATCAACAGCTGCAAGGAAGCAGGATTGAACAGAGGGAGAGGAGAGGCTGGACTGTGATGTAGGCCCAGTGAAGACCTTAGCCAACTCTGTGGGGAACTCTGGAGTGGGGATGGCCCTCTTGAGCTGTCCTAGGCTGAAGTGAAGGGGGTGGACCTTTATAGCCCTCTGTGGATCACTGATTGATTTCAGACTGCCCCTAGAAAAATGCATGGTCTTAGGCCAGGCAGTGTTTTTAGCCAAGGCAATCCTCCAAGAGGGCTCACAGCTAAGGGCTGTTTGGGGCAGCATTCTCAGAAGCCGAGAGAAAACTGCTTCCTTCCCAAAGGAGGATTTGTGCAGCATATTGTATGGTCAATAAAAATAATAGTTGAAGTTGAGTAACTTACCACACGACAGTGCTGCACTAAGTGATCACACTTAGCCCAGAACTGCTCAGAGATAGATGGTTATTAATGATATCTCCATTTACCAATGATGACATAAGAACAGGCACTACTAATTGGCTCCCACAGCTGATGAGTGGTGGAACCAGAACTTAAACCTTAAGTTCTTGATTTATTAGTTTTGGTAAGTTCTTAAAAGAATGTTTCCAAGAAGAATTTAAGTTTCCAGGCAAAATATTACCATATGGGTATATTGAAGTGACAAGCGGTGTACTGCACTCTCCTTTCATCTTCAGAATGAACTAGAAGGATAATTTTTAGAAATGGTAAAAATGATCATTGCTAGTTGTGAATAAAGGACAATAGAGACTGTGAGGAATTACTTATAACATGTTCAAATCAAACTCTTTTATTTAAAACACACAGCAGCAACTATGCATTGATGTGAAACCTCCAATTCAACCTGCTCCCTTTTTCTACTCTGCATGTAAATTATTTCTACTACATGTGAAAGGGAGGGTAATGTTAGGGTTGTGTGTGGCCATTCCAGATCCTTTAATGCATACCACATTTTGTGTTATTTCTGATTTTTGAAAAGCTCTTCCAATTAAGGGATGAAAAAATAACATTTTATTCTTTATATTGGTATTGATCTTAGAATTTTTTGTTAAATTCATCTCCAGTTCCTATCTTAATACAACATTACTAATTTTTTTCCAGAAGCCTATCCAGATATTTTATATTTTTAAACAAAATCTTTCTAAGAAGAGAAAGTATTTACCAGTTTTTTAAAAAATTGTTATTAGAATAAATACTCTTGCAGGAAAATTGCATTTATTTATTTATTTATCCCACTTAAGCGTATAGCACAATTAAAATTCAGGGTCAATTATTCCTGGGGAGTGTTCTCAACAATGTAATTGGGTTGCCAGGCAACCTGTGGGCGGGTGTTAGAGAGAGGAAGAGAAAGCTCCATCAGCCAGCTAGCGGTATCGGCTTTCATTTCAAATGTGCTAAATAATAGGGTCGTGCAATTCGCTTCCTTTAGCCCAAGTTGCTTACTTTTCTCAAGTTACTTACTTTTCTTCTTGAATGGAAAATGAATCTGGTTTAGTACCAGGTAACACTTGCAAGCTTACTTCCTCTGGCAGGCAGGCATTTAAAACAAAACAAAAAAAAAGCAAAAAAAGGTGTTCCCCACTTTGGCAAATAAGGAAGTTCTGTTTCTTTCTTCATGTTTTATAATCTTCTTTTTCTTTCTCTGGCTCTTTCATTTTTTTTTTTTTTTAAAGAAACACATTTACAGCTGTTAAAGCAAGAGATGGAAAAGGTCAGGAAAAGAAAAAGCTCAGAACAGCACTTCATGAACCATAAACACCCTCACACATTTTCTAGAAAGCTGTGTGTAATAGTCTTACCGTATTTTTCCATGTAAGATGCCTCCATGCATAAAACAAACCCCATTTTTCTAACCCAACATTAAGAAATCAATACATGGGTTACTTGTGTATATAAGATGACCCCCAATTTTTGGTCTAACAGTCTTAGACAAGAGTATCATCTTATACATGAAAAAATAAGGTAATTTGTGACCCACTATTTTTGAGCTTCTAAAACACACACGCACACGCACACATACACTGATGAGTCAGAACTGCTGCCAATATTAGTGCTTCAAGTAAAAGACGATGTTTCTGGGGTGTAGGGTAGGGTGGAAGGAACGCTTTCAGGGCCAGAGGAGGAAATGCAAGAACTGACCTAGGCAATAGACAATGCTGGGGGAATTTGGCAATGGGTCAAAAGGGATTACTACATTTCTACCGCGGCTCAGAGCCAGTACAGCTTCTGCTGGCTGCTTGCTCACACTTAAGACTGAACACAGACCTAACAAAGTACCTTGCACAGGATAAGTGTCCAACAAATGTGTTGGCAATGCACAAGTCTTCATGTATGGTGCTTGGTTTTAGAAAATTCTGTCGGAACAGCTGCACTCGGTCACAGAGTTGTAAGGGAGAGTTTTTGGGGCCTTACATAGTTTCCTGTGTTAGGGATGAAGAAAATGGACTAGCAGCCAAGTCTGGCAAGCTGTTTCTGGCTGATTGTGAACTAGGCTTCAGCTCTGCATCATCAAAAGCTCTCCTAAGCATTTTTTCTCCTTTGAGTAATTTAATTTTCATCTGCCTGCTCTAAGTTTTCAAGAGCTATTGAGAGTGCATTCTGGGTTACCTTCAGAATAATTTTAACAGCATTCTCTTGGCTTTGCAGATTTATAAAACCTGGTCCAGGCTAAGGATGCCAAGACTAACTCGAAACCCACAGATTTCAGAGCATTGGCCTTAAAATAAACCAGGTCATGTTGATATGATGGTCGTTTGGTTTAGGCGACCTTCTTATCTCTTTTCTTCTTTTCTGTTGCTATAGGCTCTTTAGATCCTTACTATCTCAGGGTTGGGCTTCCTCCTGTCAGACTTCTACTTACCCAATTCATCCACGGTGTCCCCATATTGTCTTCCTTCCATCAGCTTTTATTTGCTGCATCTTCTCCAATTGTTTACACCTATCTCTTGAATAGCACATTTATACACTCTAGCTTCATAGGATCATATCAACTCTTTTCACAATTACAGGCAACAGAAATTCCAGGGTAGTATGTCTTTAAATGGAAGCCAAACTACCTTGATGGTCTCCAGAGGCTTTCTTCAAGGTCTGAGCGCTCTCAGCGTTTGAGAAACAATGCCCTTTAGCTTTCCCGTTGAGTAGCTGCCCCTCCACAGTGCTTGTGTAGTTGAGTTTTTGAACCCATTGTAGTATTTTACATTGATCTTGTAATAGGCAATTATAGGAAAGAGACACAACTGAGAGAGAGAGAGAAAAAAAAAATGTCAGGGCAAAGACAAGGTTAGACACCCAAGGGAAAGGAAAAAAGTGGAGAAGGAGTCATCAGTAGAAGGATGGAGAACGAGGATTAGAAATGGAGGAAACCAATCAGGGTCCCCATGAGAGGAATGTGGGATCCTAGCCCCCTCGCCCCCCACCAAATAGTGCTTTCAGATGATCAAGAGGTAAAAGGCAGCAGAATAAGGGAGTCAGGGATGCTGGTAAGAGATGAAGGTCCAGAGTAGGGGGATGTAGGTAAATCTTTCAGGGTGAAAGACATACACATTAGAATCAGCAGACATTGATCTGGGCAAGACAGAGTATAGAAACTGGGATCCCTCTTTCACTCACTCTACAACTTATGACGTTTCTCATTCTTTCCTCCTAACTGTTGGATATTTTACCTTTCTTTTTCTCTTTCCTGAATCAATCATCAATCAATCAATCAATCAATCAATCACTTAATCAATCAATATTTCTTCTTCCCCTTTTCCTGTCTTCCCTTAAAAGTTTTTGCAAGCTATCAGTCTTGACCTATTAATTGGTTGTAAATTCAGTGTTGTGTGTTATAACAAGCATTTTCAAAACATTGGAATAGAATAGAATATATCAAAAATATGCAATAAAACAGAAACATTAGAATGCATTTTAGGATAGAGTATAGAGTTTATGTGTGTGAGTATGAATATCCGTGCATAAAATTATTTTTGTATTGTGCATGATGGTCCAGATAAATTCGAAGACCACTGCGATCTAACTCACAACTGAAGAAATCTCTTTATTATTTGATATAACTATTAATGCTTTTCTGACGAGGACTTTTAAGAGGATCATACTGATAATGTTTTACTATTTCTCTCGACTTTTACCCCAAATAAAAATAATCTTATATTTTAAAATTACTTTATCCTGGAGTTTTTTCACCTTGTGGATTAGCATACATGGAAAGGAAATAAGTTCTACCTGAAAAACTTCATAAAACCAAGAGTTTACATAAAATACTGACTTCAGTTACATCTATGGGCAAAGCAATTCTGATGGTTTGGTTGTTGGCTTAGAGGGGGCAAATTTCATTAACTGCTCTTTGGCGCACTTATGGCAAAAGCAACAGGATATTGACACATGTAATCGATAAATTTTTAAGTAAAATATGCCAGGTTTTGCTTGGGACTAAGACAGATAAGTGGAGAGGACACAAGCCTACCTTCAAGAAACTTCCTTCCTTGATCTCAAGTCTGCTCTGCACTTCAGGTGAAGACATTTGGTTTAGTGGATATACACTTGTTCACTAAATATTAGAATTAACTAGTATGCAGCCTATATGGTCATCTCACTATTCCTTTCATCTTTACTGTTTTACATTGACTCAAAATCAAACAATACAGGTGTATAAAGGAAAAACTCAAACTCCTTTTCCCACTGCCTTACCCCCACAGCCTCCAGTCTCATGCCTCACTTCAGCACGCACCAGTGGTAACTTTTGACCTACATCATTCTAGATCAAGCTTGTCCAACCCATGGCCTATGGGCTGCATGCAGCCAAGGACAGCTTTGAATGAGGCCCAACACAAAGGTAAAATGAAAGAGATATTTAAGTATTCTCTTACAGGTTGCCTCTGATTTTTTCTGTTCATATCATATATATTACCTTTTGATCACTATCAGTGTTTTTTTTTGTTATTGTTATTACTTTATTTTTGTTATATGGTTACATGTGGTATATATCAAGGGATATTAAAGATTAAGGCCAGATATAATATTTTATTATCTAATAAAATGTTTATTTTATAGTGAGTGAAAGGTGAGGAGTTATTCATTCGTTTATTCAATCAGCCATTCATTCAACAACTGTTGAGCACCTACTAAGAGCAAGGTAAAACACAGGCCATTAAATCAAGTTACTTTAAAATTATAAATTGAGAGCTCAAATTGTGTAGCTTATTTTCGTGTTAGTAGAACTATCCATAAACCACATTTGACCAATAACTGATTATTTGTTGCTTAAGTAAAGAGAGAGAGAGAGAGAGAGAGAGAGAGAGAGAGAGAGAGAGATCCTATAGTCTTAGAGGATGAATTTAATTTAAATTCATGTAGTCTTAACTAGGTAAAATTCTATGTCTTTATAGTGCCCAGAGAGAAAGACTCACAGACTTTATTCAGTTGCTTTTAAGAAAAGAATATTCTTGTTATTTTTGATTGATAGAATAATTAGGCTTTATTTTTAAAATGCATGTTTTTAAAATTTTTATTATTAGTCAACTTATTGAGGCATAATTAAGTTACAACAAAATGCACAGATTTAAAGTATATTGTTTGATGTGTTTTGACAAATGTATGCACCTGTGTACCACCACACAATCATGATGTTGAATATTTCCGTAACGCGGTATCATTTCATCCTGCCTCGTTTTAGTCAAACATACTGCTCACATTTCCCCTTCCGCCTCCTCCTAGTCTACTAGTGTTCCAGTGTCTTTCACCACTGATAAGTTTTGCAGGTTTTAGAACCTATATAAATGGAATTATACAGTATATATACTTTTGTGTCGTTCACAAATGGTTTTTAGAGTTACCCATGTTGTTGTGGTGTTAGCATTTACGGTAACTCCTTTTTATTACTGAGTAGTATTCTATTTTATAAAGATACCACAATTTGTTTATCCACTTATCTATGATGAACATTTGGATTTCTTCCAGTTTGGGGCTATTATGAATAAAGCTGCTGTAAACATTCATATATATTTCTTTTTGTGGATAGTGTATATTTTCTTTCTTTCTTTTTTTTTTTCTTGGATAAGTACCTAGAAGTTTATTGCTAAATCATAGGTTAGGCAAACATTTAACATTATAAGTAACTACCAAGTTTCTTTCCAAAGTGGTTGTACCATTTTACATACACACTGACAATGTATGAGAGTTCCAGTTTCTCTCCATTTTCCTTAACATTCAGTATTGTTGGTCTTTTTACTTTTACTGATTCTGTTGAGTGTGTAGCAGTATTTCACTGCGGTTTCAATTTGCATTTCTTTGATGACTAATGATGTTGAGTATCTTTTATTTCTGAACTCTTTGTCCACTTGTATAACTTAGTTTTGAACGGTTATTCTAATCTTTTGCCTATTTTTTATCCACCGAGTTTCTTCTTCTTATTGAATTGTAAGAGTTCTTTACATATTTGAGATATAAGACATATATCATATATACGTAATGCAAATATTTTCTCCCAGTATGTGGCTCATCTTTGCATGTTCTCAATGGTTTCTTTTGAGGAGCAGAAGTTCTTAATTTTGATGGAGTATGGTTTCTCATTTTTCTCTTTTATGGTTAAAACTTTCTATTTCTTAAGGAATTTTTGCCTAACCCCAATTGCAAAGATGTTCTCTTGAAGTCCTTCTTCTAGAAATTTTATAGTTTTAGCTTGTACATTAGGTCTGCGATACATTTTGAGTTCATTTTTGTATGTGGTATGAGATGAGGGTTGAGATTCAGTTTCTTCAATGTGGATATCCAGTTTTTGCAACATCATTTGTGTAAAAGACTATCCAAGAAATAACATTGAATTATCTTGACACCGTTGTCAAAAATTAAATGATTTTATATACTATATATAGTTACCACTGGTATATTTAAGCACTTATATATTTTTATATTTATTTCAACCTAAATTTATAGCAACATCAAAAACCTAAATCATGATCTGTCATTTTACTAGGCAAAGAAAATTGAAGTGAAACCTTAGAAGTGACTCATCTCAAATTTAACGAGCTGATCATGAATATTTATGAGATTTGTTGCTTTGTTAGGACAGTAGAGATAATTCACATTTTATTGTTTTATTGAATTGTTTTATATTATTAATTTATATACTACATAAAATTTTGGGGTTCTGTGGGATAATATATCTTTTTTTTTTTTACTGAAACAGAAAATGTTTTTAAATTTAAGCTATTTTTTCTTAAAATAGAAATTTATCCAAGCCATCAGAGAAAATGTGGATTGTGATTGTTCTGGTGTTTTTGCTTATGTCTTGAAAGTATTCAGGCTTGGGCTGGGGAGTGGAGCGAACCTCAAAGATAATAGCCAAGTAGTGTGCATCGCAGTACATTCTGTACAAAACTCCTCATTCTATGATGTTTTTCAATGCTACCACGTGGAAATTTCACAACAGGACATAGTCCCCAAGCCTAGTCTGACAGTGGCCTCCTAAAATCCTGTGGTCTCATTTTTTTGTCCTTCATCTCATTCTGCCCTTCTTCCAAATCCTAAAAGTACTAGAGGAGAGAACCCATCATGCTTTGAGGCAAAACTCACCACACTGGTGATAATAGTCTGGATGAAACCTTCCTTGTAGACCTGCAAACTATTCCCTGTGACACCAGTGGCTTTTTCTGTGGGGCCAGAGGGGAGCATAAGAGAGTAGGAGAGAGTTAGGGATACACTTGAACTCTGCTCCATAGCAAGTTCTGGTTAGTAAGTTTGCAAATCATGGTTAATTGCTTCAGTTACTTTACTCATGCTTACAAAATACTCACTTATTTCATTTAGTGTGAAATAATAGTGCAAAGAAAAAAATAAACAGGGAGACAAAGACTTGGGTTGGACTGCCGGTTTTGTTACTTGCCTCGTGTGTACCCATAAATAAAAGGAATGACATCAAATGACCCACAGGGTTGTGTGAGCATCAAATAAGAGCTCTCTGTAAATTGTGACTCAAATAATATTCATGATATCTTTCTTTCGGTAGCCCCCAAAGTTGCTGATATTAAAATATCAGCATTACTTAATACTGAGATCATTACTTAGTCTCTGTAAATAGATCAAGCACATAAAATGACTTTCAGTTGATTGCTGGATGTACCCTCTTTAAAGGCTCATCATCTCTTCTTGGCCTCTTGGCCAAGATCAAGTGTAAAAGCTCATCAGCAAACATCTGCTTGCTAAATGATTCCCTTGTAACTTTGTCATACATTAAAGTTGGTTCTACAGAAGGATAGTTGTTAGGAGCCTAGGTCATAGTCAAGGTGTCATTTGTTAAGAATTAATACTTTTGGTGTGGAAGCTAGCAAGACCAGGGCTGGAAATACTGTACCTTTGTCTATGACATAGAAACAAGAACAAAAATAAAACCCTTTCCAAAAAGGCTAGGTAAATACTTCAAATATTATATAATAGACATTATTACATGTTTCTCTGATAAGAGCTAACTTCAACAAATATTTTTTTGCTAATCATTTCCCCTTCACTATAATAGTGATGCAAACTCAAAATAGAACAGTTGGAACCTACAGACATGTATCAAGTTGAGACTGAAAATCACCTATACCATCTTTGCACCCAGAGGTAGCTGTTAACGTTTCAGTGAATATTTGGCAGTCATTTGTCCTCATGTATGTATATATTTTTAGAAAATTTATGAAGGATTCTTGATATAGTTTTGCATGTTGCTTCCCCCCATATAATAGCATGAGACCATTCCAGTGTCAATATTTTCAGAAAACATAATTTTGAAGACTG
The DNA here is from genome assembly GCA_004027555.1 of Craseonycteris thonglongyai. Taxonomy (NCBI): domain Eukaryota; kingdom Metazoa; phylum Chordata; class Mammalia; order Chiroptera; family Craseonycteridae; genus Craseonycteris; species Craseonycteris thonglongyai. Next base: position 22,225 of record PVKE010004056.1, read on the forward strand.
CCTAATATTTTATCTGAACTTAGCATATCTAAAATTTATTTATACATATATTTTTCAAATTATTCTTAAATTAAATTTATAAAAAATAAATTTTATTTACCTATCTTTTAAAGTGTCCAATTTCAGGTGCTGAAAGAACTCTAAATTCTGTATACAGTAAGGAAAATAAAATACATAGACTCACACATAATCATGAATTTTGAAAGTATACCATGCATTTTCAAAAGGGGTAATATTATTCCAAAAGGAATAATTATTGGTTTTGTTGGTGGAAAACCTTATCCTTTTTATAGACAAAGCATAGATATGTTGTAAAAAGAGTATGTTAACAGTAAAACAGTCTATCTATACTATTAAAATTTCATGAGGGGAGGGATATTTAGGAAAAAGGTGTCTGAAAAGGCTTTTTAGGAGGGTGATAATGAAAAGTAGGTTGAGAGACACAGAAATAATCTGGTAGAGAATTGAGTCCTGCAGGGCAATTCAATTCCTTTCAACTTAAGCTCATACAAAAGGAACATGATTTCTCTTTAACACATAGAATCTTCTGATGTAATGCTATAAATTCTACCTGACATTAGACTGTCATTTTTAAGTACAAGATGCAGAGGAAAGAAAATATAAAAAAGTTAAAGTGAGATTGAAATTCCACACGTTGTAATTAAGTATCACTACATTAGAAAACTGTTCATGGTCAAAGGGAAAACTCATTTCTTCTATTTTCAAAACCCAGAATTAATTATTTACCTCTTGAAAGAAAGTATCAGTTATTTTCTTTGTGTTTTTTCTTTCTTTCTTTTAATTTTATTTGTTTGTTAGATTCATTGGGATGGCTTTGGTTGCTAAAAATTACATAGGTTCCAGGTGTACAATTCTACATTACATTGTCTATATGT
>PVKE010004056.1:23220-67451 GCA_004027555.1 Craseonycteris thonglongyai
TTCAGTGCATAGTTATTTCTATTTTACTTTTTGACAGATAGAGAGAGAGACAGAGACAGAGACAGTTAGAGAACCGAACTGTGGGAACTCCCCAGTTCAGCATGTGGGTCCTGCCTGGGCCGGAGCCGGGATTCGATCCTCGGTCCTCATGGCCTCAAAGCGAGCGCTCAACCCGCTGAGCCGTCCCGGCTTTCCCTGAATTTTCATTGATACAAGTTTAATTGAAAAGATGCCATCACCACAAGAACAAAAATGGTAACAAGATGCACTGACTGAGGTTTTTTTTAATAATAGATTTATTGAAATATAATTCATATACAATAAAATTCACACTTTTAGAATTATATGCTTTTAGAATATACAGTGGTTTTTAGTACATTTACAGAGTTTTACCATTATCACCATTATCTAATTACAGAACTTTTTCATCACCCCCAAAAGAAACTCAAACATATTAGTAGGCACTCCCCATTCACTTTTCCCACATCCCCATTCAACCACTCATCTATTTCCTGCCTCTATAGATTTTCCTATTCTGGACATTTCACATAAACGGAATCAAACAAGATGTTGCCATTTATGACTGGCTTCTTTCACTTGGTTTAATGTTTTCAAGACTCATCCATATTGTAGCATGTATCAGTACCTCATCCCTTTTAATGCGTGAACTATTTCATCGCATGGCCATACTACAGCTTGTTTTTTCACTCATTAGTTGGGTATTTGGATTGTTTCTATTTTTTGGCTAGTATGAATTATTCATAAACATTAGTCTATAAGCATCTGTGTACAAATTTTTGAATAGACATGTTTTCAGTTTCCTTGGGTACATATATAGGAGTAGAATTGCTGGGTCATATGGTAACTCAATGATTAACATTTTTAGAAACTATCAAACTGTTTATCAAAGTGGCTGTGCCATTTTACAATCCCACCAGCAGTGTGTGAGGGTTCTAGTTTTTCCACCTCCTTATCGAGATTTTGTTATTGTCGATCTTTTTCATTGTAGTCATCCTGCTGATGGTGAAATGGTGTCTTATTGTGGTTTTGATTTGTATTTCTCCAGTGGATAATCATGAGTGTCTTTTCCTGTGCCTATTGACCTTTTGTATGTCTTCTCTGGAGAAATGTCTAGTCAATTCCTTTTTCCATTTTTAAATTGGGTTATTTGCCTTTTTACTGTTGAGTTGTGAGAGCACTTTATATGTGCTGGATACAAGTCCTTTATCAGCTTTGCAATTTGCAAATATTGTCTCCCATTCCCTGGATTGTCTTCTCATTTTTTTTTTATTGTGTCCTTTGATGCACAAAAGTTTTAAATTTTGATAAAGTCCCATTTGTCTTTTTTTTATTTTTTAGTCACTTGTGCTTTTAGTGTCACACCCAAGAGAACATCACCAAATCCAAGGCCACAAATATTTACTCCATTGTTTTGTTCTAATAGTTTCATTCCAATAATTTGCACTTACATTTAGGTCTTTGATCCATATTGAGTGAATTTTTGTATATGGTATAAGGTAAGGGTCTCACTTCTTGTCTTGCATGCGGACATCACAGTGTCATTTGCTGAATGACTTGGTTTTCTAATCAAGATATAATAATGATTGATTAACAGGTCAAGATCTTTGTCTGGAACATTAGTTTTTGTTTTGTTTTGTTTTCCCTATCACTCTTTTGCTTCCTTTCCATATTTGTAAAATATCAGTTATCTTAACAATAATGCTTAGGATTCATATCTTTTATTGAAGACTCTTTATTCTTATCAATGATAGGGGAATGAAGTGTATATAGGCTGTTTTATCCCCATGTATAAAATGCAGTATTTGCACCTAGATTTCCCTGAGGTTACTGTGGTCGGGTTTAATACAACTTGGCATTCACTTCATCCATGTATTGTTACTTTTGAAATAATTACTATGTCATAAAATTCCCATTACATTAAAATTGCTCTCAAGAAATATATTTCTTTAGAAGGGCTAGATTGAAAACTGGAGGGAACATGGAATTAAGAACACTTGACTTGGAATGGGATGGCCTGTATTCTGCTGAAGGAAGGTTTTTAAAAAGAGGTGTAGTGAACCTTGTCAGGTGCAGTCAAGAATAAGCTCCAATAAAGGGTTCTGGACTTAGCAGCAAGGACATCACTGTGAACTTTGAGGGTAATCTCAATAATAGGTCAGTGTGTTGGTTAGTTTTATGTGTCAACTTGGCTAGGCTATAGTACCCAGTTACTCAATTAAAAACTAATGTAGGTGTTGCCCTGAAGGTATGTTTATATGCACAATCAATTGATTTTAAGTAAAGGAGAATTACTTTGATAATCTGAATGGTCTTATCCAATCATTTGAAAGCCTTAAGAACCAAACAGGTTTTCCTGAAGAAAAAATTAAGCCTGCTGACTTGCCTTACAGATTTTGGACTTGCCACCCACCACAATTGCATAAGCCAGTTCCTTGAAATCTCTTTCTCTCTCTCTTTATATGTATAAAAAGCATATATATATCATATTCCTCTTCCGTTATAATATAATATACTATTATACGTATATATCTTATATATTCTATATTATATATAATATAATACACACATACATCACATATGTGTATTATATTATATAGTACACATAGATTAATATATCTCCTTATATATTGTATTATGTATACTATATGTCTATGTCTATTTCTCACTATATCCTACTGGTTCTGTTTTTCTGTTGAACTATAAATGACAGAGGGGTATGAATCTGCATGTACAGATACTACCTTGAGAAGTTTGCACAGAAAATAGAGGGAAGACCAGAAGGAAGAAAGTAAAACATTTTGCCAAGAGAGTTGCAACTTGTGAATTAGAGAGAGAAGGTTTCTCAATCAGTTGAATTTAACAAATGAAATATTGTATCTAGACACCATAATGTAACTTTTGTTTATATTTAATAATTTTTGGGGGCCATAAATATAGCTAACATTTTTTATTGCTGTCCCTTCTTATTATACTCTATGTGTTTGAATAGTTTAACGATACTTTTTAAAAATTTATTTAATTGTTTTTGACAGAGACAGAGAGACACAGAGAAAAGGGGGAGGGCCCACAGTAGTCTTCACAGTTGTACTTCATCAGTTTTTGACGTGGTTTCATTCCACACAGTTGGGTGGGGGCCGCATAGGGCAGGAACTGGGCTGGGGCTTCCCATATGGGAGGCACACTCCCTTGAGCCAGGGGCAGAACCTGAGGGAGGGGTGCGGTGAGAACTGAACTGAGGGCCTCCCACATGGAAAGCACACCCAAGTTTAGCATATGGGTCTGGCATGGATCAAGGCCTGGATTCGATCCTTGGTCCTTGGGGTGCTGCAAAGTGAGCACTTAACCCGCTGAGTCATCCCGCTTCCCCTAACAATACTTTTTTTTTTTTTAATATGTTGATGTTGATCCTTTTTTTATTTTTTATTTTATTATTTTTTATTATTTTGACAAAGAGAGAGATACAAAGACAGAGAGAGAACTGAACTGGGGGCACTCCCCAGTTCAGCATATGGGTCTGCATGGGTCGGGGCCGGGATTCGATCCTGGGTCCCCAGCACTGCAAAGTGAGTGCTTAACCCACTGAGCCATCCCGGCTTCCCTCCTAACAATACTTTTTTTTTGAAGAATTATTTTATTGATTTTTGACAGAGAGAAACAGAGACAGAGAGAGAGACAGAGAGAAGGGGGAGGGCCCAGAGCAGTCTCCATAGTTGACAGCATTAGTTTTCCACATAGTTTTACTCCACAGGTGGGCACAAGGCTGCGCAGGGCAGGAACTGGGTGGGCCCAGAGCCTCCCGCATAGGCCCTGGCAAGAACTGAACTGGGGGCACACTCCAGTTCAGCATGTGGGTCCGCATGCGCCGGGGCTGGGGTTCGATCCTCAGTCTCCAGGGCTTCAAAGCAAGCACTTAACCCGCTGAGCCATCCCAGCTTTCCCAACAATACTTTTAATAGGAGTCCAAACCCTGAAATTATACCATCAAATCAGTGGTATAATTTTAGGATCTGGTCTTCTGTTAAAAGGCTGTTTCTTTCATTGGATGCCAACCTCTAGGATTGCAGGCTTAGTAGCAAGAAATGATCAATCAGCCTCCACAACATTTTCCTTATAAATTCCCCCTTTTCACATGTTGGCATACATCATAGAGGAAAGTAAAAAAAGAGTTATTATAGCGGAAATTCACAAAAGCAAAAACTAAAAATTATAACTTGATAGCCATGGAAGCATGGCTATTATGGAATCAATCCTAGAACAATGTAATTATGAAGCTTACTGGGAAAAAGTGAAATATAAAATTTACGGAGAAAAAAGTTGGTTTTAATTGATAATGCCAGAGAGATGAAGATTTTAATTTCTCATCTAAGTCAATGAAATAATATATAATATTTTAACTATACTTTATAAGGGTAAATTCACATTCTGGAATGCATGCTTTAAATAAAAAAATTAAGGAATTAATTTACTTTGGTGCAAAGCTGAACACACGCTGGGTGGTCAAGAACTTTGTGGAATATCAGGTTATTGGAGAGGTGGGAGTACTAGTACACACCATTTGATTGTGTGACTTATTATTAGTGTATGTGCCAAATTTCAGCCTGCTGAAAGTATATTCAGATATTGCTGAAGAAGCATATCAAACATGAAGAAACCCCCAAGTATGGGTAAAATTGAATTTCGCGTCATCATTAATTTCCTCATAAACAAGGGAAAACATCTCAAATCATTTTGGAAGATATGTTGGCCATTTAGGCAACTGTTGCCGTGGGAAATCCATGGTTTACATGTGGCATTGCCTTTTCAAGCAAGGCTGAGAGTCCATCGAAGATGACCTCTGTCTGGGACTCCCTGTTGAGGCATTTCCTCAGGTATTGTCAAAAAAGTTGAAAACTTGGAGTGGAAGATGACAGATTGACTAAAAAGCAGCTTGCAGAAATGGTTGGAGTATAACTTATAACCATCTTGAATATTCTCCATCAGCATCTTATGATGTCAAAAGTCAGTACAAGATGAGTACTGAGAATGCTCATGCAGCTTCAAAAACAACAGCATGTCAAGTGTTCATGATAGTTTTTGGATCTGTGTAGAGACAACAAAGATGAAGTTTTGAACCAGATTGTCACTGGAGATGAAACCTGGGTTCACCGTCATGAGCCTGAATCAAAGCAAGAGTCCACGCAGTGGCATAAAAAGGGCACGCCACCCCCAAAGAAGTTCAAGGTGTCACAATTGGCTGGAAAAGTCATGGCTACTGTTTTTTGGGGGATACAGAAGGTATCCTACTGGTCATTTATAAGGATAAGGGTGTCACGATAATTGGAGATACTATTCCAGTGTGCTGAAACAGTTAAAGGAATCTGTGAAGTACAAAAGAAGAGGAAAACGAACCAAAGGGGTGCTGCTTTTGTACAACATGCCTGTGCAAAAGAACAATGTTGTCTGGGTTACTCTTCACAACTGTGGCTTTCAAATGTTAAACCACTTTCCCTACAGTACAGGCCTGATTCTGTCTGATTAATATTTGTTTCCAAATATGAAAAAACAGCTGTGAGGGAAGAGATTTGCAGAAGGCAAAGAGTTAAATCTACAATTTTGGGGACAAAAACAAAACGTTTTTGAGGATACAAAAATGTGTATTAAGGTTAAGGGAACATATATTGAAAAGAAAAAATAATAGTGTGTTGTTGTTGTTTTTCCATTCTTCCCCTTCATTCCATGAATTACTTGACTAACACTCATATTATTCTACAAACAAGCTTACATATGTTGACACCATTGGATTAAGTACCCTTTGGTTCCTATTACACTCATGCTAATTGCATTCTAAGGCCATTGTTGGCTCTGAAAAAAATTCAACTTAGTTGATGAGAGTCAGGGTTAGTGGGCTACTAAAAAGCATGTAGTTAATAAACCAGTGAAATTGCTTTCTGAATATTGTCATGTAGTTTTGTTCCAGAAGTACTCCATCAAGGCATTACACAAGGCATCCAGTCTGTGTTTTTGTGAGCCTGGTGACTTCCAACTTTTTGGATGTCTTAGATACTATTGTGTCATGCTCAATCGTCAGCATGAGAACATTTGTAAGAGGAGACTATTGTAACTGGTTATTTAGGTTATAACCTAAGTGCACTCTACTTAATGATTTTCAGGATTTATCTTTTGTGAGAACAGAGAAAACAGAGACTATGTGTGGAAAAAGCCCTTTAGAAGCACTGACTTCCATTGTCAGTTAGAGTACCGTATTTTCCGGTGTATAAGACGACCCCCTAATTTTATAGTTAAAACATAGGTTTAGGCCTATATTCGCTGTATAAGACTACCCCTACCTGAATTTTAATAGACTTAAATCTGGTTGCTGCTTGATCTCTTTTAATTATGACAATTACTATGGAAATAAATCATATGACCGTAGCCACATTATATTAAAATATAATTTTTTAAAATTTCTCAATAGAAATGGTAGAGATTATGAAGATATTGATGGCAGGGACTTTGGCCTACTTATCTTTCTTATTGACATCAGTATTGTAGGAACTGATACATGGTAAGCATTCAAAAATATTTGATTAAAAAAATTAACACTCAACATATTAATTAGAATAATTGGCTGAGGATATTTTTATGATCTGGCATTGGCCCTAACAATTAGTTTTTAATAAGGTGATAGGTTGATATGAACTTTGACTTTCAAGTACATAATTGAATACATTCTTGACTCTGAGGCCAAATTCAAATTAAATCTGATGAAAAACTAGAGACCTGTTCTGAGGTGGTAAGAACTCTTTTGTGGAGGTATTTGGGAGTTGAGTGATTAAAGGAAAGAAAGCTTAATGTCTCCATCTAATCATCCTCTTTACAGTGAAACATAGGGGGATTTAATACTCATGTAAGCAGTTTTCTCTTGAGGAAGATTATATTTCTATTTTGTGACAGACTGAATGCTCATGTGGTCAACTCACGTTTTTCTAACTTTGCAGGTAGTGGATATTATTGTGGATATATTCTGTTTTACTATAAAAGCATCTTACTTTTACCAATCATCCTTTCTGACAATATTACTTCAGTCCTCAATTCCATTTCCAGAAATGGGTAATTCATAGAAAGTTTTATTGGATTTTACAGAAGATCCTGAAGAATTAGGGGGCAAATATTGTGAGGTTTTCATTTGGTACATTTATTTAGGCAAATTATTGCATAAAGTCAACTAATTGTTAGTCATAGCAGACCTACAACTACAAAACCTGCTTGAGGCATGTTTGCTTAGAAGCTGTTCAATTTTAGTTGACAGCCTCCAACATGAATGTTTGCAGAATAATCAAATGAAGTTGTAGTACATCAAAACTAATCTGTAGTAAAACTGACTCCACTTATAGACAAAGGTAATTTTTATTTGGTCCTTTCACTCAACAAATAGAAATAATAAGCATGCTTGGATAAGTCCAAAAGAAAAATCAGTGTATAAGTTCCTGCCTTTAAGGAGTTAAGAATCTAATTAGCTGGTTTCTTTTTTCTGTAGATAGGTGAGCCTAGCCCCATTAATGAGAGTTTATCTTGGGAAAGACTATGAAAAAAAGTATAATTTAAATCCAAAAATGTGATTTCAAAAGAGGAGAATTAAAAATAATTTAAGGATATTTGTTATTATTGCCAATTTACATTGTTCTAGAGGTTCAAGCCAATGTAATAAGATAAGAAAAAAAAGTAATATAGCACAATAAAAAATGAACAAAAATAGAAATGTACCTACATTCTTAAATGTGGCTAGAACACTATCTGAGAGGATACATGTTAAACTAAACTATTAAAAGTTGTTATTTTGAGAAGTATGACTATGAAGTGAAGATTAACTTTTACTTGTTTTCTTCTTTGCATTTCAGTATAGACTGAATTTTATATTTTACTAAAAATATGCATTAACTTGTTGCATTTTTAAGTTAAAAAAAATAAAGGAATCAACAAAATTATGATATAGGATCTCAATGAGCCAGAAAGAAAAACTAAACGAGTTGTTAAAAGAGAAATCATGTCTGAAACAGATTTTTTTTTAAAGATTTATTTTTATTGTTTTTGACAGAGAGAGAGAGAGAGAGAGAGAGAGAGATACAGAGACAGAGACAGAGAGAAGGGGAGGGCCCAGAACAGTCTTCATAGTTGCACATCATGGTTTTTCCACATAGTTTCATTCCATAGGTGAGTACGGGGCTGCACAGGGCAGGAACTGGGCTGGGGTCTCACCCAGTGAGACCTGAATTGGGGGATATCCCCAGTTCAGCATATGGGTCCACTCGGGCTGGGGCAGGATTCAATCCTCATTCCCTGGGGATACAAAGTGAGCACTTAGCCCACTGAGCCATCCCAGCTTCCCTGAAACAGATTTTTAAGAGCTGAAGGATAGAGTCATAAGACTGGAGATCTAGTGAGTTGAGAGCATGAAACGATGAACAAAAAAAAACAACAAAGGATTACTGAGAAGCCATCTGTGACAAGTTTTTATGTACACCGTGAAGTGCAGTATGTCTGTGTGATTAAACGGTCATTATAAGACAACCATGAATGTGCACAAGTAACTTCTTTTTAGTGTTTAAGCAAGGAAATGATACAATCTAATTTACATTTTCCTCTCATGTTTTTTGTATAAAAAATTCAAACTTATGGAAATTTTGAAAAAATGGTATGATGAACATCTGCATATATTTCATCTAATATTACTGATTATTAGCATTTTGTGCTGTCTCTCTTATATATATATGTGTGTGTGTGTGTGTGTGTATGTGTGTATATATATATCTTTCCTTGAGCCATTTGAAAGTAAGCTACAAATAACATGACACTTCACCTCTAAATATTTCAGCAAGTATATAACACATATAACTGTCAAATATAACTGACAAATTGTAATATTAGCTATTGGTTTTATAGGTCTTAACATGTGCCTTGCCTGGTGCTAAAAGCTTTACCTCCATTAGCTCATTAATCCTAACAATGACCCTTTGTGGAAGATAGGATTGCTCCATTTATTGATAAAGACCAACATATATTGAAATGACTTTAAAATCCACACTTGAAAAAACACAAGATAGAAATCAACAAAATCATGAAGGGCCAAGATTAAGAGCCAAAATGAGTGAAACAATATTAAGTTTCCATTGAACTTCAGAGGAGGTAGCAATCGTAGCAGACCAGAGTTGTTTATAAATGTTTCTAAGAAACGTATACCCTTGAGCTAGACTGAGCAAAACAGTTTGCTCTTTTTTATTATTGTTGAAAAGATAAGTATTAAAAGAAATGACATTTATAAATCTATTTTTCATTTTTATCTCCGAAAGTAAAATTAATTATATGTAAATATTTACTTATCAGTTTTTTCTTATGCATAACTGCACTGTCATACTCTCAAGTAAGAAGTATTAGAATATATATCATAGGAAATTTAGTTTACTTTAATGGCATTATGTATTTTCAGGGTAAAAAGTAATAAATTACTATAAAAGAAGTTTCTGTGAGTAGCTGTATAGAGACTTTTTATATCATAGGAGCTGTCATAGCAGATCTATTTCTAGTGTACATAGAGATGTTATACGTGCAAATATATCATCCAGAATACACAAGGACAGAAGCGTGAAACTAAACACAGTTCATAACTCAACAAAACAAGAGTGAAGTTGTACCAAAACAACTTTGCTCTTCATATTTCCCACTGCAGCAACATTTAAAGAAGGATTATTTCTGAAAATGTGCATGAGTCAAAAGTGGAGAATGAGTAATACTGTGCTATGGACTTTATGAATGTTTTACAGCCAAAAGGATATTCTTTTTTTTTTCAGGCAAGGAGTTGCTGCTTCATTCTCAGATTCCAAATAGGAAAAACTCGTATATAATTTGAACAACTGGCATCTTCTGAATTTAGCACTGAGTTTTCTTAAAATATTCTAATTCAGTGAATAACACTTTAATCTCATTTTAACAGGGTAGAAATGACTACTGGGGGCTGAAGGCTGCAATAACCTTGGAATAACTCACCAAGATTCTTTAGTAAGTAGAAAACAAGGTTAGATTAGATTAATTCAAAATCAGAATAGTCATGAAAATATATAAGATGGTGTGTTGACATTTCAGCTTTCTTTGTGGATTTTAAAACTCTATCATGATGAAAAGGTCAATGAAAAATATTAATGAAACCCATGATGGGATAAATTTTATTATGTCTTTTAATTTACACATTCCAATGGAATTTGGAAATCTCTAAATTTCATTCTTCCATGTAGTTGTTCTTATTCTCAAATTTCCCCCTTTGGGTATAACAACTTAGATTTTCACTGGGAATGAGTCAAACAACTTTTTAAAAGCCCGAGGATTGGTTTGAGTTTTCATATTTAAAGCCAGTAGGGCCATAAGTTTTAATTCCTCAGTTAGCCATGTTTTACTGAGCATCAACTGTGGTTCCAGCACTGGAGCTGAAAAAATTAGTACAAATCATCTATTTTTATTTACTTATTTTTTTTCTCCTTTTAACTCTTAGATCTTACAAATGAACCTTGTCTTCTCATTAGACACACCCAGACTTTAGTACAGTGATCCTGGTATACACTTAACAATAGAAAGAATGTTCAGAATCTTTTCAGAGAGACCCCACTTTTAAGCTGCTAAAACAGAACAAGATTTTTCATGTTGAAGATAGAGACATACCCTAAATTGCATAATGGGGCAAGATTTAAACTATAGCCTAACTATACTATTTTGTTATAGGGAGAGACTAAAGATTCATCTTTTTAGAGTAATGTTGAAAGCAAAATGTTTTCCCCTTCAAATACATAGCTTATGAGAGCTAAAATGGGACAGGGGCTGCATCGTGGCTTTAGGAAAAAAACAGTAATACATTAATATATTATATTTTTCTCTTTACTTCATAAGTTCCAGATATGAGACATGTCACTAGTGTGGACTGAGCATGGGATCAAGAGTAAAGATAGGGGAAGCTGAGATGGCTCAGTGGGTTAGGCGCTCACTTTGCAGCGCCGGGGACCAGGGATCGAATCCCGGCCCCGGCCCGCGCGGAACCATATGCTGAACTGGGAGCTCCCCTAGTTCAGTTCTTTCTCTGTGTCTGTATCTCTCTCTCTCTCTCCTCTGTCAAAATAAATAAATAAATAAAAAATAAAAAATAAAAATAAAAATAAAAAAAAGAGTAAAGATAAAACTTTGAAATATACTTTTTGAAAATCCAAGAAAATTGTCCGTAATTTATGTTTCTAATCACATTAGAACCTCTTCTCTAAAACAATTACAGACCTTTAATGACAGACCCACTGGTCTATCATAAAGAAAAATGGATGGATTAAATAGTTTCTCATTGATGCCAAGATGAAGAGATGATTGGACTTCCTATAATAGCACCACAGGGATGTAGCTTGTCTTAGCATCTGGAAGGAGGCTGATAGAGAAAAGTTACAAGCTGTTAGCCCAATTCTGGTCATCAATTTTGTCAGTAATTTATTTGAAGACATAAAATTATTCCTTTTCTGTTACAAAAGTAGTACAAATGGTACAAAACTGAGACAGGACTAACTAACATCACAGTTAATGAAATGAAGATTAGATTTTATTATGATAAACCAGTAATAAAACGTTACAGGGGGAAATGCCTATCTCTGTTCTCAGTTTCAAAAATTTAATTGCATACTCAAAGGGTGAAGATATCCTAGGTTGGTTATGATACATAGTCACAATTTAGTGGGAGATAATTATCCTGAGTAAGGTTCTAAAAAGTATTTTATCTCCACTCATTTATTAATTCACTTATCTATTCAAGTATAGTATGCTAAGAATAGATTAAAAATTCCATGCTCTTAACAGCTTACACTCTAATTGGGTAGGTAGACTCACACCAAGTAATTACTGAACAATATGATAAATGGTAAAAGAGAGGATTGAGCAGTTATGCAGAAGTACAGAGATGAAAACAACTTTTTTTGGTGTTATCTTTACAGAGGGCTGACTTTTGAACTGGATTTTGAGGATTAAATAGGAGTTCACTAGAAACAAAGAAGAGAAGAGGCAAAACAGGAAGGGAGGAGAACATGTACAAAGAGAAGAGGGTGTTTTAATCATAGGGTGTATATTGGAGGTGGTGGGAGTTGAGCCCCAAGCCATAGGCAGGCGCCAATTTTGAAGGGCCTTTTGTGCCATGTTAGAGATTGGGATCTTGGATACAAACACATTGTAGTGTGGAGAGTGGGGAGTGATTAGCAGATTTGTGTTTTAAAAAGATGATTCTGGCCTGTAGCAATATAATTGAATTTGGGAGGCCAATGTAGAGCCTGCTGGGATCAAGAGTGTAAGGCTAAGGCATGGACTAAGTCAAACAGTGATAGAGGAATAGACACAGAGGAAAAGACTAGGAAGATACCTAAAAGATACAATTTTATGAGAAACAGTCAGAGGAACTAGCTACATTTAAACTGGAATAGAGAAGACTGAGATGAATGGGTGTCTCCCGACACCTGAAGGACTATCACTATTTGTATTGCTCAGTACAGCAGAACTAGGGTCAGTGGATGAAGCTCATTAGTAACAACTGAAATAATCCAGAATGGAACAGACTTCCTATCTGGACAGTGAGTTCACCATCTTTGGAGGTATGCAAGGGAAGCTGAATTACCATGTGTCTGAGATTCCATAAAAAGGATGTCTACTTCATCCAGTCATTTATCAATGGACACTTTGGTGGGGGGTGGGGGTGGGGTGGGGGGTGGAGGGTGGAGGGGACATCAAATATATGGTGATGGAAAGAGAACTGACTCTGGGTCTTGATTTGCTGCTCTTTGGCTGTGGTTTGTTTCCATTTGATTCTGGATGATCATTAATCTTCCTGGGAAAGTCCCCAGGTGTTGATGGGGCCCTACTCTGTTCACTGATTTAAGTAAAATTATTCAGAAGTTCATGTATCATCCCCTCTTCTGACATTATTTATCTTGTTAGGAGTTTCTAAATAGTGGAAGGTGAGGTGGCTCAGTGGGTTAAGCACTCATTTTGCAGCATTAAGCACTCATTTTGCAGCACGGGGGTCAGAGGATCGAATCCTGGTCCTGGCCCTGGCCCTGCCCTGCAATTATGCTGCGTTTAGAGAAATTAAGAGAATATCAATGGGCAAAGACATAATTGTTTGAGTTTTACCAAAGAGACATACCTGGGCGTTACAACTGGTTTGTTGGTGAGATGACCAAGGAAGCTGAGTGAACACAATTTTAGATATAAGTGAATCCGTTATGTACTATGAATGTCTTAGGACATTGGGGCTTAATTCTCTCCTGAAACCCCAAGTGAGAAAGACAAAATATAATTAGGCAGCATTCAAAATTATATCAAAAAGAGATGTAAGTATGTATATTAAGTATTCCCAAGTAAAACACTTGATGCAATTGCACTGTATAACCAAGATTTGGTAGCTATTGTGGTCATGTTGCAATACAGCATAGCATTTTATTTCCTTCCTTACTAAACAGAAGTATTTTTATAAGAAAAGAAACCTTACATCCATTAAAATAGGATTATTCAAGTTAATATGGTAAATTAAATTTCAATATTTATGTGATTTGTTTTCATAGAATTCTATTTTTTCTATTTAATTATAATTGTATTGTTTTGCTGTGGTTGTGAGAATATGGTTTCACAGATTTCATGCTATTATTTTTGCAAGAAAATATAGTGTATGCTTCTGTCCCAGTATATGATTAATTTGCATAATTAGAAAGAATCTTTATAAGCCCTTATCTATGATTCAATACTTTTCATATGTCACTTTGCTCCACTTTTTTTTATATTTATAAGCTATATTGTTTCTCTTTTATTTGTCCACAGATTCTGCCATATTTCTTTAGTCCTGAGATCTTCAATTATAAGTACATTTATATGAATTTCTCCTTGCACTTAGCCAAATTCTATGATTGCCTTGATGAAGAACTGGCTGCAAGGGCATGTCAACCCATGCAGTCACATAGGGTCTTGCTCTCAGAGGGGCTTTACCCTTGGTTTAATGTTCTGCTGTCACTGCCTTGAAATTCTTGACAATTTCTGAACAAAAGGGTCTGCATTTTCAGTTTGCACCTAGCTGCCTCAAATTATGTAGCTGATCCTGTTTTTTTTCCTTATATTCTGTGACTTTGCTGACTTCATTTTTTAAATCACAGGTTGATTGGGATTACTTTGTTGGATTTTCTAGATAAGCCATTCCATCATCTTAAATGAGTTCCGCTTCTGGTCAGACAGCTTTGGAAAAGTCCCCTAGTTAGCTCTTTCCCATGTCCAAGTAGAAATCACTGCTAAAAGTTTTCTCCTCGTATCTCCTTCGGTTAATGTCTAATGTTCTTTCATTACCTCCTGATGAGCTTGTGGTTGATGTCCAGCAGTTGGGACTCAGCCGAGGACCCACCAGGCTTTTGGCTGCAGCAGCCGGGGGACAGGTAAGGTCTGCCCCTAACCTCGTTCCCTCCCACGTAGCCCATTACCTCATCTTCTCCAATCTTTTAACACATAGAGGACTGGGCTTGTTCCTGTGCACTTGGGATTTCAGGCCTATGATCCTTTTCTGCCACACTCTGCCTTCACCATACACTCCCATCATCCTCGAGATACAAAACTCACTTTCCTTCCCAACGAGCCCTTCTCTTGAGGAGTGAAGGGGGTAGCTTAACCATCTCACTGCATCCAGGGAAACAGAGCAGTCACAGGGCAGGACAGGGTTAAAACCCATCAGAGCTTCCCTGAAGAGTCGAATGTGAGATTGGTTTGTCTCTCACCTGTGCTTTGATTTTAGGCAAGTTGCTTCATCTTTCTGAGCTTTCTTAGTCCATCTATTTATGAAAATGGAGAAAAGAACAGTAGCTGTTTATCAGAGTTCCTGTGAGGGCTACGAGAGGTGAGGCATGAGAAGCCCTGGAAATGGTGCCTGATATATGATAAGTGCTCACTGGGTCTCTACTGAATGGCATGGTTGGCCCTCAAGGCTACATCAAGATGCTAGTTCTGGCTGAGGTGTTGTCTCTTTGTACAGTGACCTCAGGAAGGGATGTAAAAAGAATTCTCTAGGTCTATGTGACCCCAGCAAAGGATGTTACAAGGATGACTGAGCTGGACTTGAGCTGCTGAAAATAATACAGAAAGATAGACATGTCCCCAGAGCTACCTATTCCTCTTGGCTGGACTGTCAAGGAAAAAATTCCTGGCTTTTTTTCCCTCTCTCTCTCAGAATTGTGTAGTGGTTAAATCAATAGACTTTGAAACCATACTTGGCCCTGGGCAAGTAACCAACTTTAGAAATGCCTGTGTAGCCTCACCTATAAAGTGGGAATAAAAGTGTACAACTTGCCCCCTTTCCTGGTCTCACCATGGCATTCCTCTTCCCTCTTGCTAAAGGGGCCTTTTTGCTCAGAAGAAGAAAAAATGCATTCTCTGTTTTGCTTATACACCCTAATTTCCTCTGGCTCACTCCTCTCTTTCCACAAATTGACATCTTTTTTTCTTTTTTTAGTGTAGCTACCTGCCACATGCTAAAACTCAATGATATAAATTCTACCACCAGATCTTACAGACAGAGCCTTGAAATAAATTAGTAAAGCTGCACTCTCAAAACAGACACACCTTAGGGCGCCTGTGTACTCACTCTTGAAGGGCCCATGTTCAGGGCTGAATAGGGATATGAGGCCCCTTCTCAGATGCCCTGCTTATTCCAAGATGCCCACATGTCCTGCCCTGTTGCTTGGTATTATTAATATATGGACTTGTTCAGAGAAACAATCTGATAAATACTTGGTTCCTGCCTCCTGCTCTACTCATGCCAGAAACAGAGCTTTTGAACCAGTGCAGAGAGAACACTCTAATTCTACTAATGCTTTCTTTCATTTTGCTATTTAGGAATAGTCCTGTTCCCAACCTGTGAGCCTCGTTACTCGTGCACCTTTCTGGATTGATGATAGTTTTCCCCATTACAGTCTCTGGTTGTTTGACATGCCTTTCTCTTTCTTTTTGATGAGATTTCAATTTAAAAGGACCGGTTCTGTCCTCTCATTGTTTTGTGAGTATGTTTCTCTCTCTTCAGAATTATTAGCTCATGAGATCCACCAAAGAGACTAAAAAGTTTTCTAACACATGTGTGAGTTAGTGGGCAGTCAGACAACTCCCAAGTCAATATAATGAACAGGAATCAGTTGTTAATAGTACTACAGAGGGAATGTATACAGCTTGTGTGTTCCAATGAGTACCTGTATTCTGTGATTGAGCAGATATTTTGTTATATTCCAAATGAATGAAAGTGAGGGCCACTGCTTGGGGTTCTGGAATTTGGGGGCATTTACTGTGAAATATCTTTCACATCCTAACTTACCTTTATGGTGAGAAGGGACGTAAACCAAATAGAGATGAAGCTGAGACTTCCTGTGTATGCCAGAGAAATCCTGTGGGTCCAACTGACCTTTTGGGGAAATCATTTGTGAGCTCAAGTTGCTACCATTTCAATCAGCATTTATACCATTCTTTAATGTTTGCAAATGTTGGTCTGTATCCATCTAGAAGGCAGGCCCAGAGGCAGGCCAATGTTTTTAATCCTTGTGTGACTGGGAGGAAAACGAAGTCCCTAAGGTTTAAAGGATTTGTCTTCTGACAAGCAGTGACCAGATGGTAAGAGTTCTGATTTGTACTCCCAGCCAGAGCATTCTGGTGTGGGGGGGCTGTGTCATATAGACATGCTGCTTCCTAAAATCCCAAATTAGACAAAAGGTTTGAATTTCCCTTCAAGTAAGAGTGAGGACAGTAGGCTGTTGGAATGAAGTGTTTATATACCACTGCAGAGAAAGGGTTTATGAAAGACTTAAGATTTAAGTTGTGTGTATGAGAGGAAAATAGAGACAGAGCAGAGATGGTTGGGATCATT
The DNA here is from genome assembly GCA_004027555.1 of Craseonycteris thonglongyai. Taxonomy (NCBI): domain Eukaryota; kingdom Metazoa; phylum Chordata; class Mammalia; order Chiroptera; family Craseonycteridae; genus Craseonycteris; species Craseonycteris thonglongyai. The sequence goes on from PVKE010004056.1 coordinate 40,166, forward strand.
TTTATGGCTGAAATGTCAGTGTAGGCTAATATGGTCTTCATAGGGAGACAGATGGACAAAAGAACATAGAGGTAGTTCATTGTGTAAAGTACTTGGGGGTAAAAAGGATGAGTTTGACATGGGAGAATATGGTGACAAAATTTTTTTACTTTGGCTATAACAGAGTTAAAAACCCAAGGTGTCCATTATCAGAACTGGAGATTGAAGGTGAGTTAAAATTATTCCACATACTCTAATCACATTAACTTTGTACTTTACTAGACACTTTAATAGTCTCAGTGTTGCAAACACAGCAAGTCCTTAGCTTCAAAGAAGTTGCCATGTTAGGAAAGGACCATTTTATAATTGACCAAATGAAGAATCTACCCAGTGGAGAGAATGTCCTGGGATCTTTGGTTCAGTGAAAAAAGGCAACCAGGGAACCTAATTTAAAAGGTAGGAAAAATGGACCAATTATGAGAAACGCTTGAACTGAGACTGTGGGAATATATAATTACAAAGGTATTCAATGTCAAGACATCCAATGATAGGGAATTGGGCACTCCAGTGAGAAATACATGTGATTGGAAGAGGGCTGAAACGTTTCACTATATCATACGAAAAAGTAATTCCACTAAAATAAAGATGATCAAGAACTGGAAAACCAAGTAAAACCCAAGTCTAATTTGACTTAAAAAACATGCTTAAAAATCTGTGCTTAAATTCCCAGAACCAGCAGATCAAAGAAGTCTTTCATTATGACCTTTGCCTTCAGGCGGGAGCTGCCTATAACATCCTGGCAGATAATTGACTATCCTGTTCTTAAGGTTCTTGTGAAAAGGAAATTGCAAGGCCCCCTTGGTAATGCATACCAAGGCCTGATGGAAGCCCACGGAAGATTTCCTTTCTGTGAATTCTACAATCTCTGCAACTGCAGTTTATCCACTTCCTCTTGGGCTGGCCCCAGTCAGCACAAGATCCCCTATTTGTATGATCACATGATTTTAAAAGATCATTTAAGGCTCCCTCCACACCACGTCTAACTAAGGTTTAATAATGCAAGAAAAGTTTGCTCAGGAACTGGTGACGAGGATAGAAACTTGGATGTGTCTTAGTTTGTGCTCTCTGGCTTCCCCAGATTGACCTCTGACCCCTGTTCAGCAAGCCAGCTCCCTCACTTCCTTTAAGGCCTAGGTTCACTCCCTTCCTAAAAACACTGTTAGATATTACTCTGCACTGAGCTGTCCTGTGCACGGTGCCAAATTATAAAATCACAACACATGGCTCCCAATCTCTCGTCACTTGCTCCAAGCCCCTGCTTTCCTCTGTGTGTGTGTGTGCACGCACACATGCATTGGGGGGGTGGGGGGCACAGTGTTGGTGGCTAGTGTCCTGAGCCTTGTCTTCCACCTTCTTGGTAATGAGATTAATTTGTCTTCTCTCTCATGTGGCCCCCATATGTCTCTGCCAAAAAGGACAAGGTGACATTTGGCTAATTTTTTTGCTAATGTGCATAAGTGGGAGCTGTCTAGGGAAGCTTCCTTTTTCCAGGTAATTTGTACATCTTAATAGCAACCTTCTGGAGATGTTGTCCTCTTATGTTGTGTGTTGCTAGTTATGGGATTTTCTACCTAATTAATAAAGGAGTGGGCAGTGTGCCAAGCTGGAGGGGTAATATTTTGGTCTAATCAGGTTTTGCTACACCCTACCTTTCAGAGCTAGGTCAGGATCTTTACTGACCTATGGCAGGGTTGGAATTGCTCTTTTAATTTATTATTTTGAATTACTTTTAAAATTGGCGTTCTAATGCATGCACAATGGGAAATAAATCTTCCTACCCCAAATTCCCAGTCATCTTCCCCCATGGCATCAAACGTAGTCTTTTAATCAAGTACATGTATAAATAACATGCCAGCTTGTATACTTATGAATTTATTTGTATCAGATAATAAGAAAAATAGGAAGAAAAACTGGAGTCATAGAAAACAAAATATTTAGTATTGTAAATAAGCTTATAAGGATTAATTTATTTGTATCAAATTATGAAGAAAAATAGGAGGAAAAATTAGAGGCTTAGAATAAAAAACATTCAGTATTGCAAAGATATAGGCCGAATGAAATGAGAAAGGATTTCATAAACTTACAGGGACAAAGACTGATTTTTGGAAAGGCTTACTAATTAAAAATTTAAAATGCATTGAGGACCTATTATGTCAGGTCATGGGCTGGTGTTTGAAGGTGTCCCGTGTAGTGTCAAGCTCTGGTATGCTCAATTATTATGGAGAAGAAACTTGTAAGTTTACTCTCTTGAGCTCAAACTCATTTAAGAAAAGATTCATAAATAAATAACTACAATATAGTATAATAGGGCTGTAATAGGGGTAAATACTAAGTGCTTTAAGAGCCTATGAGCACCTTGTTGTGTCTTCTGGAGTCTGGAATATCTTACCAAAGAAGGAGACATTTGTGCTTTCTTGAAGGATGTTTGATAAGTTCTTCCAATGGAGTAAGGGGGACTGGAATTCTAAACCTAGCCAATATCATGAGCATGCACACAGAAAGTGAGTACACAACCTTTTCAGGGAAACAGGTCAGTGTGACTAGCATGTAGGAAGCATATCTGGGTAGGAGATGATGCTGGGGACCAGGCTATGATGGGCCATGTGTGTCTGCTAAGGAGAATAAATTTTGTCATCAAGTGAAACTGTTGGAGACTCTCAGGTTGAGAAATGATTCCTCCTCACCCCCAGGGCAAATCTGATGGTGGTTTGAGAAAGACTGAAACAAAAAAGAGCCAGTGTCAGGCAGTGTTGAGTAGTTACTGCAATAGTCCAAGCTAAGTGTCATGAGACAGTAAACAAGGTCATTCTGATAAGGATGGGTTTGAGAGACATTTCTGGGTTGATTTAAATGATTAACTATGCTATAATAGTTAACTGAAACAAAAGGTACAGGGAATTAAGGCCCATACCAAATTCTTCAATGAGGCTACTTTGTGAGTAGAGTACCACTAAAAGAAATGTGGATTACTGGGAAATAGACATATGGAACACATAATTGTGTGAACTAAACCTAAGGCACGTAAGTTTGATATTTCTGTGACACAATCAGGCCAAGAATCTCTGCAGGGAAAGAGTTTCAATGATACAAGGAGAGTTAGCAAAGTCAAATATTTCACAAAGGTCAAGAAAAAAAAAATTGAAAAGTAGCCATTAGGTTTGTTAATTATATCAACCATGAACTCTGGGTAGACAGTGTCAGTAGAAGAGAAAGAAAACCAGTTACAATAGGCTGGTAACTGAAAATATTTTTAGGAAGGCATATCTAGAATATATGTATACTATATATGAAAGAAAAACAGCTAATAGAGGGAGAAATGGATGCAGAGATGTGACGAAGCAAGGTAGAAGAGGTGGAAGAACTGCCCAAGTTCTGCCAGGTTTGCAAAGGACAGAGAAACTCCCTGTGGCATTACCTGCTGCTTCACCTCAGGGACTGACTTCACCCGGAATCTCACTAATGGCTGCTGCAGCCATTGCACTGGCTGTGGGGATGAGAAAGACCTCCTTTGTGTAGACCATCCATCCCCTTAGCCACAATGGGTCCAGCTGAGACGTGCTATAATTCCCCTAACGTCTTGGGTGAGTTACACCACAAAGAGCAACTTGAAACTGGCCACACACTGTCCTTCTGCTTGGAGGGTCCTGGCACAGCCTTGGGGTTTCTGATGAAGGTAGCTCCTTCCCCTTCTGGCTCCTGGAGGCCCTATTCTCCTCCTCACTGCCCTGGGGTACCCAGGCCTGAGACATCAGGCCCAAGGGAATGAGGCCCTGAAAGGAGGAAAGTATTTGCTCCCTTTAGCCTAAGGCTGCCTTCCAAACCCTTGATTCTCTGTATGATCAACACTGAGATGGGCCACTCCTTCAGGGAAGACTCCACTCTTCCTTCTATCCAAAGGAGGGTTACAAACTCATGTGATGCCAAAAGAAAGAGCAAGCACATCAGAACAGAAGAATCCAATAATCAGATGAGACATTTCATAAATGCTTTCTTGATTTTGCATTAGCTTAAGACAGCAGGAGTAGTGGGTGAGGTAAGGACCAATGGAATTCAGGAAAAGTTAAAGCAGTTTATTTCTTGATATATTTTATTGTCTGTGTGGAGTAGAATCCTAGGACTCCTGCTGAGATGGAGAGGCAGTGGGTCAGTTGGGATTTGGACAGGAATAGTTCGGAGAATGGAAATTGGAGCCAATTAGCACAGGGTACAATATTGACTAAGAACACCAAAGGCTCCGCTGAACACAGAAATCATTCACTTGTCCAGTCAATAAGCCTCTGTGAGTTTTTTCTCTAGCAGAGTAGCAGCCTGGAGGCATGTGTGGAGAAAGTCATGGAGAGAATTATGCGAGGCTGTGGATTGGCAAGGTGGGCACAACTGGACAATGATATGAAAGGTCTAGGATGCTGGTGAGAACATGGTTGAAAGTCTTGATCATGAGGCCCAGACCAGGCAGGTAAAGACAGGAGTGCTGATAGGTTGAGAAAATGGGATAGAGTGGAGGAAATACAGGTCTCACTAAGGCTGGCAGGTGGGTTTGGGGAAACAAGGAAATAAGACTCATGAAACAGCAGAGATTTTGGTTAGACAATGGGTTTCCGAGTTTCAGATGTCAAAGGTGAAATCGTTCTGGGGTTGGGAAGTGGATGTGGGTAGATGAAGTCAGTTGGGAACTGTGCATTATACATTGGGATATGTAAAGTTATGTGGTCACTGGACTTAAAGACATTAAAATCTGTACTTGAAAATCAGATTAATGAGACCCAAATACACGCAAAGTTTGGAAGGTACTTGTTGTGTTTTGCTTATCATGTAGTTAGGAAGTAGGATAGGAAAATATAGGACTCTCCATAGACCTTATAAAGAACAATATGTGGAGAACTCATTTCATAACTGTCTTTCTGCTAAGAGAATAAACTAACATTCTAGCATGTTTTATAGTCCAGAAGTTTTACTTCTCTGGAAAAATAAGATGACCCTGGTAGCAATGGGCCAAGATTCTCTTATGGCAGCAATAAGATTCCTCACTAGGTTATCTAATCCCTAACACTCCGTGTTGCTGCCCCACATTTGGCTAAGTGTCAGTTACTATTTATCAATATGATCACATTGTCTCTATTAGAGTTAAGGCAAAAGTGAAATATTTCTCATATCCAAGGCTGTTTCAATATTGGGAACCCAAAGATAAACCAGGAAGACTATTCTTCTGCATCTTATATGCAAATATAGCACTGTTAAAAAACTATAAATTATGATCCTCTTGTGAAACAAATCCTTCTGGCTTTAATATTACATTATTTACCTGGCTCCTTGAGGCATTTGAGTATGCAGTAAGTCCTTTCATAAAAGAATAGTAGAAATACAGTCAAATACATGAGAATTTACAAAAGTAATGCAATAAGCAACAATAATTTTTAGTGCAAATCATAGTGTTACTTTTGTTGATAGAATAATCCTATTGAATCCCTAGTAATTAACAGGTTCCTTCAAAGTGCTACCTGAGGACAGGGGTACCAGGATAGCTCAGCGGGTTAAGTGCTCACTTTGCAGCCCTGGGGACTGAGGATTGAATCCTGGCCCCGGCCCGTGTGGACCCACATGCTGAACTGGGGTGTGCTTCCCATGTGGGAGGCCCCTAGCCGAGTTCACGCCCTGTGCAGCACCCGCCCACCTGTGTGGAAGGAAACCATGTCAAAAACTGAAGACATACAACTATGGAGACTGCTCTGGGCTCTCCCCATTCTCTCTGTCTGTCTCTGTCTCTGTCTGTCTCTGTCAAAAACAAAAACAAAAACAAAATGCTACCTGAGAACAATTTGATGAATTCATGCAGTGGTTCCTCAGTGGCTGGAAAGTGGTGATGTAATTCTTAGTGCCTAACTTCTTGGCAGCCACGTGCACTTGGGAAAGATGGCTTTAAGGAAAATGGGTGCAGAATCTTTAGTATCAGAGGAGAGGAAGAATATGTAAATGAAAGCTTTCTGCAGGTCTAAGTTGCCTCATTGGTGCCTAGGAAAAAAGGTAATCACTACATATTTCTTGTTGAGGAAAAATAAACATAATCCAAGCTTTAGGAGCATAATAGATTAAAATCAGTATCTTGGATTAACTCAGGAAGCAAATGGGGAGCCACTTGGGCCAGTACATTGATATCATCTGCTATTTACTTAAACCATTTTGGTCTTCTACTTTCTGCTTTAGTAAGCTCTCACATGAAACATATGGGGAGCAGTCGAATGAAAGTTCAGAGGTTCAATTTTGTCTTCAGAGAAATACAGGAAATAAAATGAGATTGAGATTTGGGAACGAAAACTGTCTTAACACAGTGAAAGAAAAAATAACCTGAAGGCCAAGTATTCAGTGAGTCAGAAAAATTTAGTCATAATGTTAGAGCCTGTGGACTGTGAACTAGATATGAATTCATTACCTACAAGGGTATAAATGATGGCAAGACATCAGTAAACAGCATCAGTTTTATTCTGGGAGGCCAAAAGGAGGTTATTATAGACCAGGGAGCCCTAATAGCTCATGTTCTAGGCATCAAATTAAAAATACAAATAGAAGACAATTTGATGAAGGGTGACAATGAATAAAAGCTGAGAAGGATTAAAATATGAAGAGAAAAGCAATAAGACTACCTATGTATTACTGGCATGATGAGTTATTCAGATTTTAAAGGTATCTATTGACTTTAAATATTATGAATAAATTATTCATCACAATTAAAATTTTTTTTATTGGTTTTGACAGAGAGAGAGAAAGAGAGAGAGACAGAGAGAGAGAAAGAGAGAGAGAGAGAGAGATACAGAGGCAGAGAGAGAACTGAACTAGGGGAGCTCCCCAGTTCAGCATATGGGTCCGTACAGGCCGGGATTCAATCTTGGGATTTGATCCTCGGTCCCCGGCGCTGCAAAGTGAATGCTTAATCCACTGAGCCATCCCGGCTTCCCTACAATTTAACAATTAATATATAGACATAGTAAATTGGCATACGTGTCATGGAGTTAACCAGAATGAGCATTTTGTTAATTTCTTAATATCTCTTATTGTCATACTCTGAAAATTAGTCTGAAGGAACCATTAGATAGTATTTGCCGAGGAATGACTATGAGATTTTGGCTCTTTTTCTAACTCTAACTTCTATGAATTTTACAATGCCATGAGAACACTTCAGCAAGAATTTTGGCAAAATATTTACAATTTCTTCAATAACATTGCTCACGGAATAGGAAAAATGGAAAGCAATCACTTAGTAATTGCAGAAAGATGAGCAGAAAGGAGGAGAAAACAATTGCTTACTATACTGTTTGTGATGAAAAAAAAATCTGAGTTTAGCTATTAAAAAAGCCTGCAGGGAGCCAAGAATTGCACATGTCAGAGAAACATGCTGCTTCCCATCACTATATAGGAGAAATGGTACCTCCACTCTGGCTGTTTGTGTGATGGAGTACAGCTATATACCATCAGCAGGCGGGGGACCATTGACTTGTGGGAGACAAGCTCTTCTGGGGATACAAAGGAACCTGGCACTGGCCTTCGACTTCTGGCATCATTAGTTACAGCTCTGCCAAGATACGCTGGGAAACGTTTGAATTTAAATGCCGTGTGTATTTCAACGAAGTCTCTCTGGTCTGACCTGTTGAGTCCAGAGTGAGATGAATGGGTGCTCATTTTGGAGATCATTAGGTGAATTAGACGGTGGTTTTATAAAAAGCATCCTTGAGGTTTAAATCTCTATGTGTCCTTACTCGCTGTGGAATTCATGCAATGAGTTGCAGGATATATGACTCTGATAGCATTTTATTAGTAATTGGTAAATGCAGGAAAGGTCAGAGATACCTCCAGGCATTTATCAAAATACCAAAGATAAGAGAACTTTAGTAATGAAAGCCCAGCATTCTTCCTTTCTTCTCCCACAGCATATTCATAGGATACTTGAATATATTTTTCTGCAAAAACGATCATACCGTAAGACAAAAAAAAGTTTTTTGTTTTGAACCAAAACTAGGGGAAAAGAAAGAAAAGGGATGGGACTGAATCAAATATTAAAACATTTTTGTCCGACCATGTGAAAATACTTCTGTGAGTGGGTAGGCTCAGTTTGGCAAGAGATGGATAAAAGCCTGATGGGTTAAAGCAAACAAACCATGAATCCAGAAGATCAGAAGCACCAAAACGCCCCAAGAATAACATTAAGGTATTTGAAGTTACTCCAGAGACAAGGGCTGATATGTATATGTATGCAAAGCCCATTTCCTCAGAGGCTATTTGGCAGTTTGCTACATCATGCTAATGAAAGCAAGATCTTTAAATTCACCCCCAGCGGACTATTAGTTTCTCCTTCGCGCCTTCAGCGAAGCGCATTCCCAGAAAAGGAAACACCCTAGCTGGAGAAGCGCTGAGGTGCTAGAGGAGGGCTGGAGGCTGCAGCCAGGGAGGCCGGGGTGGAGACGTGGGTGGAGTCCTCGGGTACCACACAAGTTTGGATCCAGTCTGGTTCGAGGGGTGGAGTTCTAGGGGAGGTATTTGCTCCGGGGAGCCCTGTGGTCTGGGTTGATTTTTAGGCCGGTCATTCTACCTGAAGTGTTGGGGCCGAAGGTAACGGGGGAGGACCAGAGAGAGGAGGGACTGGCTGTTGTGATCCACATGGGATGCACTGCCCTCAGAAGAGCCTGACCTAGGGCGGGGCCCGCAGAGGGCCGGACCAGCCAGCATCCCTGGCCGCGGGATCAGGAAGGACACTAGAAGGGAGGGACGACGGTGATAAATCCCTGTAGGCTGACTAGGAAGAAACAGAACAGGCTCTGTCGAGGCCCTCTGCTCACCTGTCACCGTCAGCCCCGCCCTCCGCCCTGGCATCCTTCAAAACAGATGCATCAATTCACAGTTCAGGAGCCCCAGGGAACGGAATTGGCTTCTGTTTGTGAAAGGGGTATGGCCCACTGGGGAAGCTCAGAGGGGAACGTCCGCATGGCCTTTTCCCGAGCTGGGTGGGAGGGGAACGAGGCCCGCGCGCGGCGCCGGGGGTAGGAAGGAGGCGCAGTGGCCGAGCCCCGCGAGATGCAAGACCCCCGCCCCGGACCCCGCGGCCTGCACGGTCGTTGCCCCTCGGGGCGCCAGGCGGGTGGCTGGCAGTTGCTGCAGCTCCTGTGGGGCGGGACATACCCGGACCCGCAGCCACCTCCTGTCGCCGTCCCCTCGGCTGCGGGGTTCCCGCGGCTCCATGACCCGGCCCCACCGCGGTGGCAGCGACCTCGAGCAGGAGCCCGGGCGGCTCGCGGTGGGTCAGGGCGGCCGGGGAGGGTCCCCGCGGCCTGTAGGGGGCAGCGCCGAGCTCCGGAGGAGACAGCCGCCGGCGGGAATGGGTGGATCTAGGCTACCCGCCGGCTGCAGAGCGGCTGTCACGGCTCGGCCGCCCCTGCCCGCCGTGCGCTTCCGCTTGGCGCCTCGGGCCTCAGCGAGACCTCGGAGGAACGTGGCAGGGCCGGCGCGCGACGGCCTCCGGGCAGCTGGGGTCCGGGGAGACCGGTGTCGCCTCCCATTCGCCCGGGGCCGCGAGACCCTTGGGAAGCGTCTCCGCGTGGCCAGGGAGCGTAAGGGCGCCTGCGGCTTACCCGGGCCCTGCGCCCGAGGTGGGCATCCCCGCTGCGGGGCAGTGCGCCAGGTTCCCGCGTGATGGGTGCCTCGACCCCTGGGGTGGGTGCCCGGAGCCCCCGGGAGGGGCGCCCCGAGTCCCAGAGTTGGGCGCCCGTAGCCATGCGGTGGGTGCCCGGAGCCCCTGAAGTGGGCACTCGGTGGCTCCCGGGTGGGCGCCCAGCCCGCGCGGGATATTTGTGGCGCCCGGGCGCGTTTTCCTGCTCCAGGTGCCTGGAGCCCGGACTCCGCCGCTACCGGAGCTGACTTGTGTCTCTCTGTTCTCTCCCCTGCAGGAATCTCCCGATAATTCTACCACCAAGACTTCCACCGTGCGCGAGGCGAGCTCGAAACAAATATCACATCTAAATTAAAAAAAAAAAAAAGAAAAAAAAAAAAAAAGAAGCGGAAGAAGCGGCCCAGGCGGCGGCGGGAGGAGGCGAGGAGGAGGGGCCGCGCACGGCGGCCCGAGGCGGCGGCGGGGACGCGGGGACGCGGGGACGCGGCTTTGTGCTGGCGGGTCGCGGGGCGCCCATGGCGGAGTGCAGCCGGGGGGGCGCCGCCGGCGGGGCCCTGCCCACCTCCCCGGGCCCGATCCTCGGCGCCAAGGGCGCCCTGAAAGCCGGAGCGGCGGAAGGCGGCGGCGGCGGTGGCAGCGGAGGAGGTCGTCTCGGACATGGGCGGGCGCGCTATGACAGCGGCGGGGTTTCCAACGGAGACTGCAGCCTCGGTGTGTCCGGGGACGAAGCCCGGGCCAGCCCCGCCAGGGGACCCCACGGCGCGGCGCTTGCTCCGACCCCCAGCCCGGCTGCCTGTCCCTCCCCCAGGGAGAGCAAACCCGGCGGCCTGCCCCGCCGGAGCAGCATCATCAAGGTAGGTGGGAGAAGGGCGCTCATCGCCCACCCACAACCATCCTTGGGGTCTGTTTCCCGAAGAGGGGAGAGGTGGTGGAAGGAGGGGCTGTATGTAAGGGGTGTCCACTGCTAGCAGGAACTACTGGTGCACGGTGCTTGGGGTGATTGAGCAGCGATTGGATGCAACTAGCATTTGGAAAGATTGGAGAGGTGATCCTTAAGTCACAAGGGGAGCTGTGCTCAGACATTCCCAGTTGAACTTGGGGCTGTCACCTCGCCCAGGATTGGCCTGGAATTATGGCCTGTACCTGGCTGGGCAGGACATGTTTTTCTATGGTAGCCTAGGCTGCTGACAGACTCCCTGCAAGGTTTCTATTGAATGTTAAATAAAGTGATTATGTGGAAACATTTTCTTAGAAGTCCCAGATGGTGAACAGAGATGATTTAATGGGTTTCTTCTGTCCTGTATATAGGTTGCCTTTTGCAAACAATTATACTTGGATGCTGCAAAGTCTCTGGTCACTCAGTCACGGGGAGAAATGGAGTAGGGCTCTGAGCATAAACACAAATTTCCTCTTTCTTAGGCTCTAAAGCGCTGAGAGATTACAGTTCTGCACGATTTAATCTTTTCCTTGCTGCAGTAGGCAGGCCTCCAGTTCAGTGGAAGTTCTTTTGGGCATTTGCTTGATTTTGATATCTTTTGCATTCTGTTGTTTAGAAAGAAGAAAGTCAGTGATTGTTTTATGCATTTTAAACTCAAAAAGTAATATTAGAAACTCTTGAATTTGGTGGTTTCATTCTAATGCTACATTTTGGTCCACCGTGTAAAAATATTTCTTGTGACATGAAGTGAAAAAACATAGTTGATGAGCTAAGAAGAGCAGAGCCTTAGGCAAGACTAGCTCTTTCTGCTCAAGTTTGGAGCAAATGTGAAAAATCTGTTTTCTGAAAATCAAGGGGTTACCAGAACAGTGAGCAGCAAAACCTATTGACAGGGCTGCACCCACCCTTCCTGTGGCTGATAACCACCGAAGGGAGAGAGGACAGAATGCGCCACAAAAAATGAAAAGAGTTGTTACTGGTGGTATTTGAAATTTAATTGGATCTACAGAAATCTTCTAAGTACAGTGTAAGTGTCTGATGTTGTTATCAATTTATGCAGTTATCTAGTGAAATATACCACCTTGCTATACTACTCTATGTAACAGGCAGTTGTGAAACTGCTTTTTGCTCTGTCATCAGTTTGCATAGTTTGTGTCTGGGTAAGGGCACAACGGAAGGTCTTAAAGCTCAAGTGTAGTAACTACCTGACCCAGGCATTTAGAGTTTAATTAAGAAAAGTAAAGTATATTTTTGCTGCATACCTAGCTTTCAGTGATTCATATTTTCTTTTACTCTGTAAATTATGTTTCCAGGTAAGTTGCTTTCAACTGTGTGTGATAACCAAGTCTATTGACAAAGTTATGTCATATGTTTTTATTGGTGACCAGAGATGTGTGGTGATTTTGCATTGTGGTGTTAATGAAATTTGAGGTGAAAATTTCAGAGAAGATACCAGCCTACCTAATTTTGAACTCCCCTCCCCCAATTTTCTGGAGGGACCCATTTTTCCATTTAAAAAAATTTTAAACTTTATTGGTGTCCATTGTGGGATTCACAGTGTAACTTATTTACAATAGCATCTTTTTAAATTTTACATTCATGGGAGATTAGGAAGAAGGATGGTTTGCCATTATTTCTGATACAGGGAATAGAGAACTTGTCCATAGCTGTCATTTCTTTATTGAATCTTATAGAAGAACATGGGGAAATGATTAACTATTCAGAAATCACTAGGTTTCGAATTTTTAAACTTTCAAAGATTTCTCTGTTATTTTGCTTCTTGTTCACAATTGTATTCATAGATGCACATTACCAGGAACATAGTAGGACTTCAACAGATTGCTTCCTGAATGAATGGAGGAATGATAAGGAAGTACATTTTCTCTGTTAAATTCTGTTGATTTCTAAAAATGATTGGTTGTGGATTTACCAGTCTTATATCTTGTTCATTGTGTTTTACCTCCTAAGATGAGTTGATTGCTTTTTTTCTTGCCTCTATTTTCAACTTTCATTTTCTTAGACACCCTTTATAACTACATTGAAAGTTGATCAAGACGATTATAGGAAAGGGGTATGCTAATTAAGTAGGTCGTTGGCATGTTTCTCTTTGAATTGGTGCCTTGAAGGATTGAGATTTTAGAACATTTGTGTGGTATTTTCTAAAGACATAACAGCATCAAGACAGTAATATCTTAATGAATAAAGAGATCTTTCACTTTGACATCAAATTTCATATAGCAATGAATAACGCACAGATATTTTTGTCAGATGAATGGCAGAAATTTTATTTCACTTTTGTTAAAAAGAATCATAAAAAGCTTAGCAAAAGTTCATGTAAAAAAGCAATATCTTGATTTCCTTATGTTCTTTTAGAATATGAGGGATGAATGCAGTGAGGGGGTGGAAGAGTAGAGGGCAAAGTGATAAGGGGGGCTTAAGGGAATGGTAAGGAATAAATGCTAGCTAAGGAACAGAGGCCAGGATTCACAGGGTTGCATTAGCTAAAGTGTTGGGCTTGTGAGCTATTTGTGTTTTTTAGCTTCCACTTCATTATAGCCTTGATATCCCTCTCAGATGGGGATCTCCAAATCAGAGTGAGAAATAATGACTTAAATGTGATAAACAGTGGGTAAAGAAAAAGAACTATTGCTGAAATGCTGGACATATGCAGAAACATACTGGGAGCTGACCAGAATTATCTTCCTCATTTAAAACCATTTCTTTTGAACTCCATCTGTTTTGTAAATATGTTGTTGAGTAAGAAATTGTAAAACTACATTTCTGCCAAAGTAGATCACGTATCTATACTAAAAGAGCTCCTTGGATGTGGTAAGAGTGTTGAAAATTCAGAGTAAGCAGCCTTGCAGAACCTTTTACAACTATGTCGAGAAGATAAATTATGGAACTCATCACCAGATTTTTCGACTTTTCCTTAACTTATTGATGTTATACTTTTTAGATTATTTACAAAGGCCCGTTACTAGATTTTTAGGGAAGGAGACATTATGTTTATCATTTTAAGTAATTCAGTAAATGAAAACATCACTTTCATTTTCTCTTTCCATATTTTATTTCATCATATTCAATACAATGCATTCTTTATTTTGAAACAGTTAATTTCGTTAATTGTTCAGATGACATCCATATTTTGCAAATAGCTCAATCCTTTCATTCAAGAGTTTGGTCTAAAAATATGAACTAGCATTTTAGGCCTTAGATTTCTTTTTAATTTTGGAAATAAATATCTGGATGGTTTATTTTAATCGAAACTAATTGAATATTTTAGTTGGTACTTTTAAATATGTGGTATACTTTATGTAAAGTAAAATTCACTCTTGTTGGTGTCCAATTCTATGGGATTTGCCAAACACATGCAGTCATGTAACTACTACCACAATCAAGATATAGAACAGTTCCATCTCCTCAAAAACATTCCCCCAGTCCCTTGGTAGTCTTCCCTGCCCCCGCTCCCTAGACCATGGCAACCTTTGATCTTAGGCACATCTTTAATGAGTAGGAAACATAGTCATTGGCATTATTTTGGTATTTAAAAGCAATAACAGCAGCCACCACGTATTGAACACTTAACTACATGCAAAACACGTGAAAAGTACTTAACTTAATTCTCTGACTTGATCCTGTACCAAGCACATAGGCCGAAGAAAATCAGAATTCAGAGAGGTTAACCATGTGCCCAAGGTGTTGCAGCTGATTGTTGTACCCCACTTGGGTATGGCTGTACTCTGCTGCCCCCCAAATGATACTGGCAGTGTTGAATTTTATATATTATTAAGATAGCCTTGGTAATTTGGGACATGGGATGTGATTTTTCCCCTTTAAATGCAGGGAACATTGGAAGGGGAAAAGGAATCTCTATTTTTGCTGGCAGGAGAGGTTGACAGATAATATAACCAGGCAGCTGTTTAGTCACCTGCTGTGGCTGCTTGACCAGAGCCTCTAGCTTCACTGGGGCCAGTGGTTTGACCTTGCCCAAGGTGCAACCCTTATTTTTCTTAATATCATCGTTAGCATTATCATAGTATCATGGTGTGTAGGAGAAACACTTTTGTTACCCTTATGCCAACATATATCCCTATGTATTAATGCTGAACACCCCAAAGTGGAGAATAAATGGGGGTTTTGCATTTTATTATAAAGATTTTAACAAAAATAATAAAAATATTCCTATGGATATTATATTGGCCCATGGTTTAAATAAACTAGACTCCATGTAGGCAAAAGCTGGGCTGTATTCATCAGTTCTTGTACAGATAACAAGCACTCAGTAACTACCGTATATGTTGAATTGTATCTCAAATATATTTGCATTTGCCTTTAGACTTTTTTTTTTCTTGAATGGTTGGGAAAAAACAAGTGCATGCCCAAGAAACTTGTAGGTACATCATAAATATAAAACAAGCAGTGACTGGGTCACAAAATGAATTTGTCTGAGTAGATAGGCAGCCTGGATCATTTAGGTCAGGAAAATCTAATGGCTAGTCAGCAACTCTCCACTTTACTTTGTACTAATGCATTTTAGGCCAAACAAGATAACTGTTGAAAAGCCAGGGCATCATTGCTTGTCTCAGCCCACTCAGAGAGCTTCTCTCACCATTCAGAGTTCAGTTTTCAAAAGTAATCAGAGGGTATTAATTCTCATACTCTAAAAACTACTTGCCCATTTCGCTTTTTTCCTTCATAATTTTCCGACCTCTCCGAACAGGTGTGTTTGATCTGTGTTGTTTTTCACCAAATCAAACACAACTAACAGGAAATATATTTTTTTAATTGCTGATCTTGGCCACTTATGTTATTTTCTTAGACTGCTGTCTTCCATAATCTGTTCAGTTCCTTTTATAGTTCTGTGTGCTCCGCAAGGGGTCTAAACTAGACTGTTCTTTTTCTTTTAATGCTTACATTACCCATGCCTCAGTATTCAGCAAAATAGGGCATTGTTATTTATAGCCTAAATGCAGATGTTAATGTAGCGTGAACATTCATATTTTCTTTATAGATTTGATTTTCTACAGAAATGTCCAAGAATAGATGCTTTTGGCTGTCATTATTTAATCATGTGCTAGACCTCTGGATTATTTTACCTACCTTTTAATTATTTTTTATTAACTTTATTAGGGTTACATTGGTTAGTAAGATTAGCCTTTTAATTTTATATTGATAGAATTGTGTAATGGAGGACAGTGGTCCCCAAACTTTTTGGCACCAGGGACCAGTTTTGTGGAAGACAGTTTTTCCACAGACCATGGGAGGTGGGGAATGGTTTTGGGATGACTCAAGTGCCAGATGCAGCTTAATTGTCACCACTCACTTATAGGGTTTTGATATGAGTCTGCAAGACACTGATTTATTATGGTCTCTGTGCAGTCAAACCTCTCTGCTAATGTTAAATCTGTATTTGCTGCCTTTCCCCGGTGCTAGCATCACAACGTCAGTTCCATCTCAGGTCATCAGGCATTAGATTCTCATAAGGAGCACACAACCTAGATCCCTCATATGGGCAGTTCACAGTGGTTCACGTTCCTATGAGAATCTAATGCTGCCTCTGGGATCTCACAGGAAGCGGAGTTCAGGTGGTAATGTAAGCAGTGGGGAGTGGGTGTAAATACAGATGAAGCTTCCCTCGCTCGCCATTCACCTCCTGCTGTGCGACCTGATTTCTAATAGGCCATGAACCAGTTCTGATCTGTGGCCCAGGAGTTGGGGGCCCCTGGTGTAGGGGAAATTAAAATATTTTAACCTGTCGGCCACAGGCTCTGGAAGTGTGTTTGCAAGCTTCCTGACCAACTTTTTTCTGTGGATAATAATGGTGAATTGAGAGGGCTGTGCTTGGCATAAGAGTGTTAGTGGTGACTCATACTCAAGTCATAGCTCACAGGAAATCTCTGTAGTACCTATTGCCAGAATAATTCCATAGCTTCAGGTTGTTCAAAGTATATAATTAATTACATTGAGCTTTAGTTGACAATTATGGTAATGGTCCAGCCTGCTGGCAAGACACTTGGTACATGTCTATTTCCAGTGGCAGAAGCGGGCAGGTGGCTAGGGCCTGCTGGCCACTAGTGGTAATTAGGTAAACTGTTTTAGCTAATAATCTCAGCAGTACCCTGGGGTCTTATGTTGTTCTCAGGCTACATGTGAAATGTCTGAATTATTCAGGAGACAAAATATTAGTGAGTAAACAGGGTGAGGATGGAGTTAGGTGCTCCAGTTGGATTCTGGCTCTCTTTCTTCCTTTCTATGTGGCCTTGGGCAAGGTATTTGTCTGTGTTTCTAGTTACCCTGTCTGAAATGGAGAGAATAAAATTCCTCCTTATAGCTTTGTTGAGAAGATTAAATGAGATGGTATGTGAAATAGTCAGAGTAGTGTGTGGCATGTAATAAACACTCAATAAGCAGTACCTATATAATTTTCCCCCTGATTTTTAGTTTCTCTTGTTCAGAGTTTATTCTGAGATGAGTAGATTCATTTAGCTCCATTCAAGTTGGAGCTCACTAACATTGCCATGCCCATTTTGGATGCTTTATCTTTTGAAATATGCAAAATGTATCCAGAGAAATTTCTCAAGACATACTCTAAAGATGCTTTCAAGAATTATATGTTTTCATGCCTTTCCAAATCTGAAGCCTCAGTACAACTATGCACATATCGAAATAGCCCCAGCTAAATGGTCAGAAGGTATTGCGCATTAGTTTCATTGAGCCAGGCACTCATATGTCTTGATTTGCCCAGACAGTCCAGATTTACACCTTTCATCCTGACAAAGTTATTAATAACACCATCTTTCACTCTCGGAGGCATCAAGTTTTGGATGGTAAATGATATGGCCACTCTACTTACCTGCTTTTAATAAACTCCTTGTTGCAACCTGTGCATGAGTAAGACTGTTCTCTCTTTGCCTAAACTTAGCCTTTACTGTTACACCTCTTTCCTCAGTTGGAATGCTTTCCTCCTTTCAGTCACCTTCAAGGTCTTCCTCAGTTTACCTCTCAGAATGAATTGTTTCTTTATCTGCCTTCCAGCCACCACTCTGACTGTATTTGTTATGGCCTCATTTCCTTCTGAAACATAGGTAACTTATTCACCTTGAGATGATGAAAACATCTAGTTTAATGTCTGTGGAAAGTGTGTATTTAAGTATATACATGCTGAATAAGTGTGTTAATAGATGAATAAACGGATATGAATGACGTATCTTAGGAGTTTGATGAAAATGTTATTTAGACTTAACTTGAACTGGTTTTGATTGAAATATAAAATTCAGTGAGCTGTATACTTCAAAGAAGAAATTTATTTCATGTGCCTAGTTTTAGAAACAATCAAGTAGAAGGAAATACCTTTATTTAAAGTTGGATCAAGAAATTTGGTTGGTTCCAGAATTGTTCTGCAAGATGTTAGTATAAATGAGCTGTCCCTTTGTTGCCCGTGAAATAAGAGTAGACCTTTGAAAATTTCTTTTGATTTATGTTCTGCTATCAAAGTTTAAGAAGCATGGTGAGAAAGCTTTACTGTTTGTTAAAGCGTTTAATCTTTTTTTTTGGTATTCAATTTCTTTAAGTGATACCTGTAGTTTTTGCTTGGTTTGTTTCTTACTTTTAAGGAACTATGTTACTTAAACTTTTGTTGTCATTAACATTGGATTGTCTCAAGATATTTATTGGGAATATTTTAGAATTAATAATAGAAAAGAAAATAAATAAAGAATGTGAGATACTTATCGTAGTAGAAGTAGGGTCTTTAATCCCTAAGCGCATTTTGTCATATGGTGTTAGAAATTCTACCTTGTTTTGCACCTCAAGGATTGAGTGTAAAAGAATACTAAGAAATGCTTTGTATGCATCATCTCATGCAAATCTCACCACAACCTACAAGGAGACATTTTTATTCCCTTTTTTATAGACAAGGAAATCCATTCCTCAAGGTTTGGGAGTTTCCAAGCAAGGTCACAGGGCTTTAGGCAAAGCCAGCATTCAGACCAGCTTTGATTGAGTTTAAAGCCAACTCTTTGAACTGTTCCACCCCCTCTTTCCACTTTATCTTCTGAATGTATCTTTGACTTTTTTCTTTTTTTTTTACTTGCCCAAGCCATTCGGGTTCCTTGACCTTAGCAATTTTTACAAGTCCTAAAATAGATGACTGATTTTTAATGAGGAAAGTTTGATCCTTTTTGCCTGAATCTTAGGAAGAAGCCAACATGTACCTACTCAACAAAGAACCATCGCCATAGACTTGTTCACCATTTCTGTCTGATTCACAAGCCAGAATTTTGTCCCTTTTCTCTTCACATTTCTTTGATGGATTTGAAAACTTCTTAGGAGGAGGGTTGTTTTCTATTTTTGTTTCTTTTCTTTATTATTATTTTTTTAAAACAAAAGTTGAGTTACAGTTGTGTACTTTTTAGAGTTCTGGAAAGTAAAGCAGATAATAATTAGTAACAATTTGTTTTTAGGTGAGCTTCTTCTGATAGTATCCATTTGTGTTATTGTTTTGAACTTGTCAAATAATTATAAAATTATAAAATGTGTTAATATAGCACATTACTAAGAAATCAGTATTCAGGTATCTTCTTGAAAGATGCTAAATATACTGATTTGGAAATAGTAGCTATTAACACCCCAGAAATTGAGAAGCTGTATTTAAAAGTGATTAATAATATAGGTTCATGGGATTTTTAGAATGGAAAGAGATCATGTAAAATTATTTTGTAATTAGAGATACACAAGGCTATACTGATTAGTACGTTTATCTCCTAGCTATGGTTGAGTTCACTTATTTGCATATTAGCATAACAGAATTGAAAAAATAGTTATGTAATACTGCAGTATGTGAGTATTAATAGAACAAGATGTGGTCTTCCAAACAGCTATATTTGAGCATTTGTTTTTTTGCTATAGATAGATACATGTGTACACATGCTATACTTGCACATTCATATACTCTGAAGACTCTGTTTATAAATAGTAAAGATTAAGAGCAAATCAAATAATGTAGTGGTAGGTTGACACGAGTCCTATCTTAGCAGAGACTGATGAGTAGCAGGTGTCTGCTGTCTAAATTAGAAATGCCTAGGAAGGGGCAGGCTATTTTTTATGAGCATTGCTGATGAAGCCTCTGTTACTGTTGACCAATTAGTGTGGCCACAGAGGGATAAGTGACCTCATTTGCAGCTACCATTAGAATCACAAGCCAAATGACTCGCCCCATATGGTTTCCTGCTACCTTTTACTTTCCATTTTACTTCTAAGCTCTGATATCCTGTAGGCATAATAGGTGTAATTTTTTACATAGTTAACATGGTTTAATGTTTATTTTTGAAGGAAATAGTGAGTTGTGTAGATTTTTGTTTCTTTCAATCCATGCTAATAGATAATACTAAATACCACTAGAAATATTCAGATGCTTTCTTATTGGAACTAATAGAATTCCTGATGTAATATCAAGTTTTAAGGATGTGTTTACCTTTGGAATTTTTGATGATTTGTTGAAAGAGATGTGTATGTTCTTTCAGGGCTTTCTACGGTTTATGCATATTCCCATAAATGGGTTTCTATATATTAAAAATAATATTAAAAGTAGAATTATTGTGTTATATGGTATGTACATATTCAGCTTTAGTAGATATTATTATGTGATTTTTCTAACGTGTTCAACCAATTTACTCACCTATTGGATTATGTTTTAGTTGCTCTAAATTCTTACTAACACTTGGTATTGTTTTTTTAATTGTAACCATTTTGATGGTTATGTAATGCTACCTTACTGTGGCTTTTAGGTTGCATTTCCCTGATTACTAATGATGTGGAGCACCTTTTCATATGTTTTCTTGGGGGGATTGGCATATTCTTCTTTTAAGATACCTGTTCAAGTCTTTTGCCCATTTAAAAAATGGTTTTTATTTATTTTAAATGAATTTATAGGACTTCATTACATTTTCTGGATATATATGTATGTATGTCTGTGTGAATATATACATACACACATATATGTCCTTTTATACACGCACACACACACACACATGCACACACCTTCTCCTAGTATGACTTGTTTTTTCACTGTCTGAAATGCTGTCTTTTAATGAATAACAATTGTTAATTTTAGTGAAATCCAGTTTATCAATAATCAGATATCAATTATCAAGTATTTTCTTTTATAGTTATTATTTTTGTGTCCTATTTAAAAATATTTTCTTAGCTTAAGACCATAAAGATATTCATTTATTTAACTTCTGCAAACTTCATTTTTGTACATTTATGGGGTCTGACATTGAAGTTCGTGAACTTGCCACCATGTGCTTACATTGGCAGCATTGTGCAAATAACTTGGTAAGGTTTCAGAACCTTGGTATATCAGTGTCTCACAGCTGTGTTCGTGCTGATGTGCAGTGGTGTAGTGCTGAGTGGCGCTTATTGTTGTTCTGTGTTTGTGTGTGCCATTGCGAGAATGTCGGAACTTGAATTTAGAGCAATGAACAAATATTAAATTTCTTGTTAAACTTGGCAAGAGTGGAAGTGAAATCAGGGACATGGTAGTCCAAGTATATGGGGCTAAATGCTAGGATGAAAACGGCATTGTACAAATAAACATTTTTCTGAGGGGAGAGAAAGTGTCACTAATGAAGAGAGGTTAGGGTGGCCAATAACAAGCAGAACTGACAAAAACATGGCAAAAATTTGTCGAATTGTGTATCCAAATCATCAGCTGACTGTGAGAAATGTAGCAGACCAAATAAACATTGATAGAGAAACAGTTAAGAAAATCTTAACTGAAAATCTTGGCATGAGAAAGGTGTGTGCAAAACTGGTCCCAGAGGAGCTTACCAATGAACAAAAGCAAAGGAGAGCCAGATTTTGCCAAGACCTTTTGGAGAGGCAAGACTTTGTTTTGGGACATGTTATCACTGGTGATGAAACATGGGTGCACCAATATGATGCTAAAACAAAGCATCAAAGTGCACAGTGGAAGTTA
The DNA here is from genome assembly GCA_004027555.1 of Craseonycteris thonglongyai. NCBI lineage: Eukaryota > Metazoa > Chordata > Mammalia > Chiroptera > Craseonycteridae > Craseonycteris > Craseonycteris thonglongyai. Next base: position 61,775 of record PVKE010004056.1, read on the forward strand.
GCCAGTTCTCCATGACCAAGAAATTTCTATCTTTCCAAATTAAGAATCAAAACGATGTTGCTAACCTTTTTTGATATAAGGATTGTTCATGATGAATTTGTACCAACTGGACAAATAGTCAACCAAATTGACTATTTGGAATTGCTGAAAAGGCGGTGTGGAAAAAGTTAGAAAAAATGACTTGAACTTTTTGCCAGAAACTCATGGCTCTTGTATCACGACAATGCACCAGCTCATAAGACACTGTCTGAGGGAGTTTTTAGCCAGTAAACAAATCATTGTATTGGAACACCCTCCCTACTCACCTGATCTGGCCCACAATGATTTTTTTTCTTTACCCGAAGATAAAGGAAATAATGAAGGGAAGAGATTTTGATGACATTCAGAACATCAAGGATGATATGATGACGGGTCTGATGGCCATTCCAGAAAAAGAGTTCCAAAATTGCTTTGAAGGGTGAACTAGGCACTGGCGTTGGTGCATAACTCCCCAAGGGGATTACTTAGAATGTGACTATAGTGATACTCAGCAATGAGGTATGTAGCACTATTTCTAGGATGAGTTCATGAACTTAATTGTGAGACCGCATAAGGAGCAGAGCCTGGGTGGGGAGTTGGCAAAGTAGCAAAGCTCTGTTGGTCACTGGAGTCATCTTACACTGTTGTGGTGATTGCTGGGAGTTTTTATGACTAATTTTGTGTGTTGAGTGTTCTAATCCCTTCAGGTGCACTCAAAGGGTTTATTATTCAAAAGTGTGCTGCTCATACAGAACTTTGAGAACTACTCATTTGTGGAGCACCTGTTCTCTCTATGACAGTTTTCTAGATAGCACTTTTTGGCCTCAAGAGCACTTAATACATGGAAACCAGTTATTCAGGTCTGTAAGCTATTTAATTATTACCAGACAGCAGTATGGTCAACATAGAGTTTCAGCTCTACTGAGCACTTATCTTGTCCCATCTAAATATTCTTTTAGGTGGGAAAAACACCAAATCTTCAAATGGGTCATTTTAGGACACACTAGAATTGTCTGGATTTGAAACATACTAATGTTCAAATCCACTTCAGTCCAATTAAATCAGAATTTCTAGTGGGTTCCTAAAGCACCCTGGGAGATTTCACAGGATTAAGAACAGCCATGCAACCTTTTTCATATGTCAGGTTTTTGCCCCATTCAGCTATATTAGATATCAGAGAACAAGCAGCTCCCGAATCCTGCTGGTGACAGACAGTTGGTGATCCTGTTGGGGTGTAGGCAGTAGGGTCAGACCTTCATCTGCTTCTGGGGACCTTTGCCTTTGAAGAGCTGAGTTAGCCTTTCTGAAGGGATATAAAATGCTGATAAAGGGGAACAAATTCTTAGTTAAACTTGGAGAAACAGATTTTATATATGAAAATGATGGTCTGCCCTGTGTGCTAATCACTGTAGCATAGAATGTGTTTTTGATCCAGGTAAAGGAATATGTTGTGCCAGTTCCCAAAAGTGCCCTGGGTTGATTATTTGGAACCTTAGTCTACCTGGGTTTATCATCACTAGGCAGCCACTATTTCCTGGGCCATTTCTTAGCTCTTTTCCACCACTGACAGAGAAAAGACATCCTTGTACCTATGACATTCTGCATCATGGAGGAGGAACTTTTCCAGGAGGCATAGTTTTTAGAAATAACTAACTTGACTAAAACATGAGCACTATTTCTAAAGAGATGTTGTACATTTCAAATTTTGCTGAATGGAGTCTTCACATTTCCTTTAACCAACCCCCCTCTTCTTGTTCCCAGGTAGCAACAGGTAACAAAAATGCTGTTTACTTATGCACAGAGGATTAGAAATCAACACTTGTGAGACAGGCATCTGTATGGGTAGTTTGTGCTGAGAGGAAGAGAACCAATCTAGTAATACTTCAGTTTATCTCATTGTGGGCTGACAAGCTGGGGTGGTATGCCAGGACCTTTGGGCAAATATCTACTTCCAGAACACCGTACTATTTTCCTCTTGCCACACAGAATTTTATGGTCAGGAGAAATGACCATTGAATTCCCAAAGCATCTATAAAAATGTTTTTTGGGGGGAATCTGGGGTGGCTCAGTGGGTTAAGCGCTCACTTTGCAGCCCTGGGGACCGAGGATTGAATTCTGGCCCCAGCCCGAGTGGACGGACCTATATGCTGAACTGGGGTGTGCCCCAGTTCAGTTCTCATCGGGGTGAGAACCCAGCCCATTTCCTGCCCTGCGTAGCCCCGTGCCCACCTGTGGAATGAAACCATGTGGAAAAACCAATATGTGCAACTATGGAGACTGTTCTGGGCCCTCCCCCTTCTCCCTGTCTCTGTCTGTATCTCTCTCTGTCAAAAACAATAAAAATAAATCTTTAAAAATATTTTTTTGGCTGCAAAGCAATAGCATGAAAATATTAGTGTTGCTTATTCCTAGTCTTCATTACTTGGTTTGTACTATTTTCTTTTCAGCTTGATTGCTCTGTTAGCAGATCATCAATAATCTCTTTTATCCTTTTAGGTCATTTTTTTCTCTTCCGAAGTAACATTTGTGGCGAGGAAATCTTCCAGCAGAGAAGCTTGTGTCCACTTATTCTAGGTAGGGGTTGAGGAAGAGATGTGATCTGGTGGCCAGGCTGAGTGTTTGGAGACTCTGGCCTCTCAAGGCTGCAGCAGCACTCACATTGTATCAGAAGAAAAGTGTTCTTAAGCCTTCCTGACTGTGATTGGGACCCCCTTATTGCTACATATATCTTAAGTAGGTATTTTAATTAATTTATTTGTCAATATGAAGCATGATGAAAATGAACTGTAATACTCTTTGGGGGAGAAAGTCTACAATCTTTTTGTGAAAATGTAGTGCTCAGTGATACTGACAAGGAGATATGAGAGGGAGGTGTCCTTGCCTATATAATCGGCTAATCTTCTTACCCATCTTATTTGTTAGGGAAGAAAGTATTGTTGAAGAATATTTTTAAATAGTTAAATAGCCCTTTGTCCCAAAGAATAGCCGCTATTGATGAATGCTCCCCTGAGGGGTCTGGAAGCAAGAAAGCCAGAGAACTAGGACACAGGCTGTCTGCTGTGCTCCTTACTTAGCAGTAGATGAGAAGTGTCCTCTCTGTGGCAGCGCTCTGACCTCAGTGCATTGATCCTGCTGCCCTCCCTCATCATTACTGGTTACCTGACAGTCAGGTAAAACGAGGGGGAAGGTGGCTTAGAAGGTGTCACTAAAATAACAGGGCATGATAATGCTCCTGTCTCTGGATAGAGTTCAGCAACTCTCAGGCTCACTATTCCTAGGAACAACAGGGCCATTAGATTCGTAAATTATGCTCCAAAAGAGTGTTTTCAACCTTTTCCACACCGGGCTACAGAGAGAAAATGCTATAATTGTATGACTGAGTTTGAAGAGATTGCTTGTGGCCACAGGTCTCACCCAGCTACAGTGAGGGCAGGGATGGAAGGTGGAGGGTGTAGGGATGAGGGTCTTGGTCAGCTTGTAATCCCCTGCTGGTGCACAGTGATGTGCCAGGGCACATTGACCAGGGGGCTTTGCTTTAAAGGTGGTGGAGAGGAGTGCAGCAGTGTAAGGACAGGTGCAGTCAGCTCTGGAGTGCTCTGCCTCTCTCATTGTCAAGGTGATGCCCTCTATACCACAACTCCAGTGGTGAATTCACTTTCATGGTGGGTTGAAGCTTGGAGCTGTTACCACTGTGCAAACAATAGCAGACAGCTTAGCCTGGCTTGTGGATGTGAGAACTGAACATCTTGAGTGAGAGGAACATTTAAGCACTACACTCAGGGGAGGGCTGATTTCCTAAGTAGAAAAGACAGTAAATTTAGCCGAAGTTTTTCCTGCTATATCTGAATGAAGCAGACCATTGGGGTCGTGTTTAAAACCAACAACAGAGGAGTCTGGAATAGTCAGGGAGGATAAATTCCCAGAGTTTCTCTGTAAAGATTCAAACACAAGATGTGGACACCATTTCCAGTGGTCAGAGAGCTGTCTTGTGGAGACGAGGGGGTTACAAGTGGAGAGTGATGAGGTGTGATTGAGGCTTTGTTCCTCTGCTTGACTGAAGTGTGAAATATCAGGAAGTTGTGCTTTCTGTTTTTAGTATTAGAAGTTTGGGAATTCTTGTCAGCCAGATTTCTTATGTCTTTTTGGACACCTAGGTGAGTACTTTTTACATAACTGATATTGTAAGTAAAACCTGTATCAATCTTGGGAGGATGTGTTTGTCTGAATGATTCAATTTTTATTTTACTATTGACTCGATTCTTTACATGAGAAAGATCTGGGTTGTGCCTATAAGGTTGCTCATAAATCTATTAAACTGCTCGCTCTCCTCCCAAAAACTCTTAACAAAAAACTCTATCTGATTTTAAAGGTCATGTTTAATTCCCCCCCACCTTCATTAATAATTTAAAATGTTTTCAATTCTCCCTGCTCTACCTTATTTGAATGTCATGTTTTGGTTTCATATTTTTAACACTCTGGCTTTGGATTACTTACTGTTTCCAACTGAAATGCTTAACCTCAGGTCCTGTGTTTTCTCCCTCAGTCAATCATTTTTAGTATTTTTCAGTGTTGTGAGCTGGTGGGTTGTCAGATTGTTTTAGTCACTACCAGGATAAAGCCACTGAGGTCTTAATCTCAGAGTCCTGAAAGGTTCTATTCTGCGGTAGGAGTCACTGTGATACTAAAGAAAATAACCTTTATTCTATTTATTTTTTTTTTTTGGACAAAGATAAAAATTCAGAGAAGAACTCAGGAAGTCTCTTAAGGCAATAACAATTTAAATATAGTTATTTGTGTATTTTTAACATTTTTCAGTGGGCTTGAAAAAACAGTAACATTCTAAATTAACAAAATTACACTTAATTTCTTTTCTCATAGAGAGTATCCAAGTGAAGATAGATCTGAATTTTCTATCTACCTTGTATTTTGACTTTTAAGAAAATCAGTTAAACTCTTGATATAACTCATCATATTCTGTATAAACTGAAAGAAAACTATGCTTATATCTGCTCATATCATTAGGATTATTCTAATGTTTTAAAAGAAGTTTAAAACTGAAAGCAAGATGTTATGAAAACATAAAATGGTGGTAACAATACTTCATAACAAAAGAAATATATGTATGTATGTATATATATGGGAAAGTTCTTCTGTATGCTAATACCTCATATTTACATAGTTCTTTAATCTCTACAAGGCCTTTTTAACAACCCAGTTTACTCTCACAGCTGTCTTGTGCTGTGGACATGATTGGTGGCCCCCATTTTTTAGGTGAAAAAGTTGAGAGCTATATATTACAAAATCATGTACAGTCACACTAGATGTTTGCAAGGTTGAGCTGTGGACCCAGGTTTCCTACCTTCTTTCTTTCTCCCTGCAATCCAGGTACCGTCACACATTTCATATGTGTAAATTGGAAGGTGGTGCTTCACTCCTTACCCACTTAATTAACAAGACACAAAAACAGAAACCCCAGCATCACATAAAGGTCATCTTGGGGCAGCACCCATTTGAGGTGGTGAATTGTCTGACTGGCTGAGAAACCAGAGTTGTTTTTCTGCTGTAAAAGGAACCGAAGCTTAATGCCTTGAACATTTGTCTCTGGCCCACTATCACTTAGAAAAATTAACTGCTTCGCTTCTTTCTTTTTTTTTTTTTT